>JAULUF010000022.1:26547500-26747500 GCA_031834385.1 Semotilus atromaculatus
CTTTCTTTCTAACTAATCTCTATCTTTCAAACTAATCTATCTTTCTTTCTAACCAATTTTTCTTTCTTTCTTTCTTTCTTTCTTTTTTTCTTTCTAACTAATCTATCTATCTTTCTTTCTAACTAATCTTTCTTTCTTTCTAACTAATCTTTCTTTCTTTCTAACTAATCTATCTTTCTTTCTTTCTAAATAATCTATCTTTCTAACTAATCTATCTATCTATCTTTCTTTCTAACTAATCTATCTATCTTTCTTTCTAACTACTTTATCTTTATTTCTAACTAATCTATCGTTCTTTATTCCTTTCTTTCTTTCTTACTAATCTATCTTTCTTTCTTTCTAACCAATCTATCATTCTTTCTTTCTTTCTAACTAATCTTTCTTTCTTTCTAACTAATCTATCTATCTTTCTTTCTAACTAATCTATCTTTCTTTCTTTCTAATCTATCTTTCTTTCTTTCTAACTAATCTATCTTACTTTCTTTCTTTCTTTTTAATTAACTTTCTTTCTTTCTTTCTAACTAATCTATCTTTCTTTCTTTCTAACTGATCTATCTTTCTTTTTCTTTCTAACTAATCTATCTTTCTTTCTTTCTAACTAATCTTTCTTTCTTTCTTACTAATCTATCTTTCTTTCTTTCTTTCTAACTAATCTATCTTTCTTTCTTACTAATATTTTTTTCTTTCTTTCTTTCTAACTAATCTATCTTTCTAACTAATCTTTCTTTCTTTCTTTCTTTTTAATTAACTTTCTTTCTTTCTTTCTTTCTAACCAATCTATCTTTCTTTCTTTCTAACTAATCTATCTTTCTTTTTCTTTGTAACTAATCTATCTTTCTTTCTTTCTAACTAATCTTTCTTTCTTTCTTACTAATCTTTTTTTCTTTCTTTCTTTCTAACTAATCTATCTATCTTTCTTTCTTTTTAATTAACTTTATTTATTTCTTTCTAACTAATCTATCTTTCTTTCTAACTAATCTATCTTTCTTTTTCTTTCTAACTAATCTATCTTTCTTTCTTTCTTTCTAACTAATCTATCTTTCTCACTAATCTCTTTCTTTCTTTCTTTCTTACTAATATATCTTTCTTTCCTTTTTTCTTTCTAACTAATCTATCTTTCTTTCTTTCTTACTAATCTTTTTTTCTTTTTTTCTAACTAATCTATCTATCTTTCATTCTTTCTTTCTAACTAATCTTTTTTTCTTTCTTTCTAACTAATCTATCTTTCTTTCTTTCTAACTTATCTATATTTCTTTCTTTCTTTCTTTCTTTCTAACTAACTAATCTATCTTTCTTTCTTACTAATCTTTTTTTCTTTCTTTCTTTCTTTCTAACTAATCTATCCTTCTAACTAATCTTTCTTTCTTTCTTTTTAATTAACTTTCTTTCTTTCTTTCTAACTAATCTATCTATCTTTCTTTCTACCTAATCTATATTTCTTTTTTTCTTTTTAATTAACTTTCTTTCTTTCTTTCTTTCTAACTAACTAATCTATCTTTCTTTCTTTCTAACTAATCTATCTTTCTTTTTCTTTCTAACTAATCTCTTTCTTTCTAACTAATCTATCTTTCTTTCTCACTAATCTTTTTTCTTTCTTTCTTTCTAACTAATCTATCTATCTCACTAATCTATCTTTCTTCCTTTCTTTCTTACTAATCTATCTTTCTTTCCTTTTTTCTTTCTAACTAATCTATCTTTCTTTCTTACTAATCTTTTTTTTTCTTTCTAACTAATCCATCTTTCTTTCTCTCTAACTAATCTATCTTTCTTTCTCACTAATCTTTTTTCTTTCTTTCTTTCTAACTAATCTATCTATCTCACTAATCTATCTTTCTTCCTTTCTTTCTTACTAATCTATCTTTCTTTCCTTTTTTCTTTCTAACTAATCTATCTTTCTTTCTTTCTAACTAATCTTTTTTCTTTCTTTCTAACTAATCCATCTTTCTTTCTTTCTAACTAATCTATCTTTCTTTCTTTCTAACTTATCTATATTTCTTTCTTTCTTTCTCTTTCTTTCTTTCTTTCTTTCTTTCTTTCTTTCTTTCTTTCTAACTAATCTATCTTTCTTTCTTACTAATCTTTTTTTCTTTCTTTCTTTCTAACTAATCTATCTTTCTAACTAATCTTTCTTTCTTTCTTTTTAATTAACTTTCTTTCTTTCTTTCTAACTAATCTATCTATCTTTCTATCTTTCTTTCTACCTAATCTATCTTTCTTTCTTTCTTTTTAATTAACTTTCTTTCTTTCTTTCTTTCTTTCTAACTAATTTATCTTTCTTTCTTTCTAACTAATCTATCTTTCTTTTTCTTACTAACTAATCTTTCTTTCTTTCTTTCTAACTAATCTATCTTTCTTTCTCACTAATCTTTTTTTCTTTCTTTCTTTCTTACTAATCTATCTTTCTTTCCTTTTTTCTTTCTAACTAATCTATCTTTCTTTCTTACTAATCTTTTTTTCTTTCTTTTTTCTAACTAATCTATGTTTCTTTCTTTCTAACTAATCTTTTTTTCTTTCTTTCTAACTAATCTATCTTTCTTTCTTTCTTTCTTTCTTACTAATCTTTTTTTCTTTCTTTCTTTCTAACTAATCTATCTTTCTAACTAATCTTTCTTTCTTTCTTTTTAATTAACTTTCTTTCTTTCTTTCTTTCTTTCTTTCTAACTGATCTATCTTTCTTTCTTTCTAACTAATCTATCTTTCTTTTTCTTTCTAACTAATCTCTTTCTTTCTTTCTTTCTTTCTTTCTAACTAATCTATCTTTCTTTCTTTCTTTCTAACTAATCTTTTTTCTTTCTTTCTAACTAATCCATCTTTCTTTCTTTCTAACTAATCTATCTTTCTTTCTTTCTAACTTATCTATATTTCTTTCTTTCTCTTTCTTTCTTTCTTTCTTTCTTTCTAACTAATCTATCTTTCTTTCTTACTAATCTTTTTTTCTTTCTTTCTTTCTAACTAATCTATCTTTCTAACTAATCTTTCTTTCTTTCTCTTTAATTAATTTTCTTTCTTTCTTTCTAACTAATCTATCTATCTTTCTATCTTTCTTTCTACCTAATCTATCTTTCTTTCTTTCTTTTTAATTAACTTTCTTTCTTTCTTTCTTTCTTTCTAACTAATCTATCTTTCTTTCTCACTAATCTCTTTTTCTTTCTTTCTTTCTTTCTAACTAATCTATCTATCTTTCTATCTTTCTTACTAATCAATCTTTCTTTCTTTCTTACTAATTTATCTTTCTTTCTTTCTTTCTTACTAATCTATCTTTCTTTCCTTTTTTCTTTCTAACTAATCTTTCTTTCTTTCTTTCTAACTAATCTATCTTTCTTTCTTTCTTTCTTTCTTTCTCACTAATCTTTTTTTCTTTCTTTCTAACTAATCTATCTATCTTTCTATCTTTCTTACTAATCAATCTTTCTTTCTTACTAATTTATCTTTCTTTCTTTCTTTCTTACTAATCTTTTTTTCTTTCTTTCTTTCTAACTAATCTATCTTTCTTTCTTTCTAACTTATCTATATTTCTTTCTTTCTTTCTTTCTTACTAATCTATCTTTCTTTCTAACTAATCTCTTTCTTTCTTTCTTTCTAACTAATCTATCTTTCTTTCTTTCTTTCTTACTAATCTTTTTTTCTTTCTTTTTTCTAACTAATCTATCTTTCTTTCTTTCTTTCTAACTAATCTTTTTTTCTTTCTTTCTTTCTAACTTATCTATATTTCTTTCTTTCTTTCTTACTAATCTATCTTTCTTTCTAACTAATCTATCTTTCTTTCTTTCTTTCTTTCTTACTAATCTATCTTTCTTTCTAACTAATCTATCTATCTTTCTATCTTTCTTACTAATCAATCTTTCTTTCTTACTAATTTATCTTTCTTTCTTTCTTTCTTACTAATCTTTTTTTCTTTCTTTCTTTCTAACTAATCTATCTTTCTTTCTTTCTAACTTATCTATATTTCTTTCTTTCTTTCTTTCTTACTAATCTATCTTTCTTTCTAACTAATCTCTTTCTTTCTTTCTTTCTAACTAATCTATCTTTCTTTCTTTCTTTCTTACTAATCTTTTTTTCTTTCTTTTTTCTAACTAATCTATCTTTCTTTCTTTCTTTCTAACTAATCTTTTTTTCTTTCTTTCTTTCTAACTTATCTATATTTCTTTCTTTCTTTCTTACTAATCTATCTTTCTTTCTAACTAATCTATCTTTCTTTCTTTCTTTCTTTCTAACTAATCTATCTTTCTTTCTTTCTTACTAATCTTTTTTTCTTTCTTTCTAACTAATCTATCTTTCTTTCTTTCTTACTAAACTATAAACTAATTAAACTTTAAACTTCTTTAAACTTCTTCAAACTTATTGGTCCAAACTTTCACAAGCCAACTTAAAGTTTGTCTCGACGAACTTTTTCTAGTTTTGTTGTGAACTTGAATGTCATCTGAATAAGACTGCAGTTACAAAAGAGAAACTACATGGCAGGTTATTTAGCTTAAGTTTCTAATTGACTGAAGATATAAGTTATTAAGTTGGCTTGGAAAAGCCAACTTACTGAAATCCTATTTAAACTTATTATTCTTCTTCTTCTTCTTATTTTTCTTACCCAAAAAATTCTGACTCTAACTCGTCCTAGAGCTTTAACTCTACAAACTCCAAACTCGGGTCAGACCTTCAGACTGTTCTGACTCGGTGTGCTATATCTTTTCAAACTGATTTGACTTTCAGATTTCTTAAAAATTAATATTAAAAATCATAAAAATCCCATTGACTTTCATTGCAACAGTTCAAATTGAGCCAAGACTACGGTGGCCCAGTAGTGAACAACACAAAAACTCAAATCTAAACTCCCTGAAGCCCTAGATTCAATTAAACTACCATTCTATATGTACTAATGAACTTTATCTATCTATCTATCTATCTATCTATCTATCTATCTATCTATCTTTCTAACTTATCTTTCTTTCTTTCTAACTAATCTTTCTTTCTTTCTACCTAATCTTTCTTTATTTCTTTCTTTCTTACTAATCTATCTTTCTTTCAAACTAATCTTTCTTTCTTTCAAACTAATCTTTCTTTCTTTCTAACTAATATTTCTTTCTTGCTAACTGATCTATCTTTCTTTCTTTCTAACTAATCTTTTCTTCTTTCTAACTAATCTATCTTTCTTTCTAACTAATCTACCTTACTTTCTTTCTAACTAATCTATCTTTCTTTCTAACTAATCTATCTATCTTTCTTTCTTTCTAACTACTCTATCTTTCTTTCATTCTAACTTTTCTTTCTTTCTAACTAATCTATCTATCTTTCTAACTAATCTCTTTCTTTCTAACCAATCTTTCATTCTTTCTTTCTTACTTTCTTTTATTCTTTCTTTCTAACTAATCTATCTTTTTTCTTTCTAACTAATCTTTCTTTCTTTCTAACTAATCTATCTATCTTTCTTTCTTTCTAACTAATCTATCTATCTTTCATTCATTCTAACTAATCTTTTCTTTCTTTCTAACTAATCTCTATCTTTCAAACTAATCTATCTTTCTTTCTAACCAATTTTTCTTTCTTTCTTTCTTTCTTTTTTTCTTTCGAACTAATCTATCTATCTTTCTTTCTAACTAATCTTTCTTTCTTTCTAACTAATCTTTCTTTCTTTCTAACTAATCTATCTTTCTTTCTTTCTAAATAATCTATCTTTCTTTCTAACTAATCTATCTATCTATCTTTCTTTCTAACTAATCTATCTATCTATCTTTCTTTCTAACTACTTTATCTTTATTTCTAACTAATCTATCGTTCTTTATTCCTTTCTTTCTTTCTTACTAATCTATCTTTCTTTCTTTCTAACCAATCTATCATTCTTTCTTTCTTTCTAACTAATCTTTCTTTCTTTCTAACTAATCTATCTATCTTTCTTTCTAACTAATCTATCTTTCTTTCTTTCTAACTAATCTATCTTTTTTTTCTAACTAATCTATCTATCTTTCTTTCTAACTAATCTATCTATCTTTCTTTCTAACTAATCTATCTTTCTTTCTTTCTAACTAATCTATCTATCTATCTATCTTTCTAACTAATCTATCTTTCTTTCTAACTAATCTATCTTTCTTTCTAACTAATCTATCTATCTTTCTTTCTAACTAATCTATCTTTCTTTCTTTCTAACTAATCTATCTATCTATCTTTCTTTCTAACTAATCTATCTATCTTTCTTTCTAACTACTTTATCTTTATTTCTAACTAATCTATCGTTCTTTATTCCTTTCTTTCTTTCTTACTAATCTATCTTTCTTTCTAACTAATCTATCTATCTTTCTTTCTAACTAATCTATCTTTCTTTCTTTCTAACTAATCTATCTTTTTTTTCTAACTAATCTATCTATCTTTCTTTCTAACTAATATATCTTTCTTTCTTTCTAACTAATCTATCTTTCTTTCTTTCTAACTAATCTATCTATCTATCTATCTTTCTTTCTAACTAATCTATCTCTTTCTTTCTAACTAACTAGTCTTTCTAACTAATCTATCTTTCTTTCTTTCTTTCTTTCTAACTAATCTATGTTTCTTTCTTTCTAACTAATCCATCTTTCTTTATATCTTTCTTACTAACCAATCTTTCTTTCTTTCTTTCTTTTTTCATTCTTTCTAACTAATCCATCTTTCTTTATATCTTTCTTTCTAACCAATCTTTCTTTCTTTCTTTCTTTTTTCATTCTTTCTAACTAATCTATCTTTCTTTCTTTCTAACTAATCTATCTTTCTTTCTAACTAATCTATCTATCTTTCTTTCTAACTAATCTATCTTTCTTTCTTTCTAACTAATCTATCTATCTATCTATCTATCTTTCTAACTAATCTTTCTTTCTAACTAATCTATCTTTCTTTCTAACTAATCTATCTATCTTTCTTTCTAACTAATCTATCTTTCTTTCTTTCTAACTAATCTATCTATCTATCTATCTTTCTAACTAATCTATCTTTCTTTCTAACTAATCTATCTTTCTTTCTTTCTAACTAACTAATCTTTCTTTCTTTCTAACTAATCTATCTTTCTTTCTTTCTTTCTTTCTAACTAATCTATGTTTCTTTCTTTCTAACTAATCTATCTTTCTTTCTATCTTTCTAACTAATCTATCTTTCTTTCTAACCAATCTTTCTTTCTTTCTTTCTTACTTTCTTTCTTTCTAACTAATCTATCTTTTTTCTTTCTAACTAATATATCTATCTTTCTTTCTAACTAATCTTTCTTTCTTTCTAACCAATCTATCTTTCTTTCTTTCTAACTAATCTTTCTTTCTTTCTTTCTAACTTATCTATCTATCTTTCTAACTAATCTATCTTTCTTTCTTTCTAACTAATCTATCTTTCTTTCTAACTAATCTATCTATCTTTCTTTCTAACTAATATATCTTTCTTTCTTTCTAACTAATCTATCTTTCTTTCTTTCTAACTAATCTATCTATCTATATTTCTTTCTAACTAATCTATCTTTCTTTCTTTCTAACTAACTAATCTTTCTAACTAATCTATCTTTCTTTCTTTCTTTCTTTCTTTCTAACTAATCTATCTTTTTTCTTTCTAACTAATCTTTCTTTCTAACTAATCTATCTTTCTTTCTAACTAATGTTTCTTTCTTTCTTTCTAACTAATCTATCTTTCTTTCCTTCTAACAAATCTATCTTGCTTTCCTTCTAACAAATCTATCTTTCTTTCTTTCTTTCTAACTAATCTATCTTTCTTTCTTTCTAACCAATCTTTCTTTCTTTCTTTCTTTCCAACTAATCTATTTTTTTTCTTTCTAACTAATCTATCTTTCTTTCTTTCTTACTAATCTTTTTTTCTTTCTTTTTTTCTAACTAATCTATCTTTCTTTCTTTCTTTCTAACTAATCTTTTTTTCTTTCTTTCTAACTAATCTATCTTTCTTTCTTTCTAACTTATCTATATTTCTTTCTTTCTTTCTTTCTAACTAATCTATCTTTCTTTCTTACTAATCATTTTTCTTTCTTTCTTTCTAACTAATCTATCTTTCTAACTAATCTTTCTTTCTTTCTTTTTAATTAACTTTCTTTCTTTCTTTCTAACTAATCTATCTATCTTTCTATCTTTCTTTCTACCTAATCTATCTTTCTTTCTTTCTTTTTAATTAACTTTCTTTCTTTCTTTCTTTCTAACTAATCTATCTTTCTTTCTTTCTTTCTTTCTAACTAATCTATCTTTCTTTCTTTCTTACTAATCTTTTTTTCTTTCTTTCTAACTAATCTATCTTTCTTTCTTTCTTACTAAACTATAAACTAATTAAACTTTAAACTTCTTTAAACTTCTTCAAACTTATTGGTCCAAACTTTCACAAGCCAACTTAAAGTTTGTCTCGACGAACTTTTTCTAGTTTTGTTGTGAACTTGAATGTCATCTGAATAAGACTGCAGTTACAAAAGAGAAACTACATGGCAGGTTATTTAGCTTAAGTTTCTAATTGACTGAAGATATAAGTTATTAAGTTGGCTTGGAAAAGCCAACTTACTGAAATCCTATTTAAACTTATTATTCTTCTTCTTCTTCTTCTTATTTTTCTTACCCAAAAAATTCTGACTCTAACTCGTCCTAGAGCTTTAACTCTACAAACTCCAAACTCGGGTCAGACCTTCAGACTGTTCTGACTCGGTGTGCTATATCTTTTCAAACTGATTTGACTTTCAGATTTCTTAAAAATTAATATTAAAAATCATAAAAATCCCATTGACTTTCATTGCAACAGTTCAAATTGAGCCAAGACTACGGTGGCCCAGTAGTGAACAACACAAAAACTCAAATCTAAACTCCCTGAAGCCCTAGATTCAATTAAACTACCATTCTATATGTACTAATGAACTTTATCTATCTATCTATCTATCTATCTATCTATCTATCTATCTATCTATCTTTCTAACTTATCTTTCTTTCTTTCTAACTAATCTTTCTTTCTTTCTACCTAATCTTTCTTTATTTCTTTCTTTCTTACTAATCTATCTTTCTTTCAAACTAATCTTTCTTTCTTTCAAACTAATCTTTCTTTCTTTCTAACTAATATTTCTTTCTTGCTAACTGATCTATCTTTCTTTCTTTCTAACTAATCTTTTCTTCTTTCTAACTAATCTATCTTTCTTTCTAACTAATCTACCTTACTTTCTTTCTAACTAATCTATCTTTCTTTCTAACTAATCTATCTATCTTTCTTTCTTTCTAACTACTCTATCTTTCTTTCATTCTAACTTTTCTTTCTTTCTAACTAATCTATCTATCTTTCTAACTAATCTCTTTCTTTCTAACCAATCTTTCATTCTTTCTTTCTTACTTTCTTTTATTCTTTCTTTCTAACTAATCTATCTTTTTTCTTTCTAACTAATCTTTCTTTCTTTCTAACTAATCTATCTATCTTTCTTTCTTTCTAACTAATCTATCTATCTTTCATTCATTCTAACTAATCTTTTCTTTCTTTCTAACTAATCTCTATCTTTCAAACTAATCTATCTTTCTTTCTAACCAATTTTTCTTTCTTTCTTTCTTTCTTTTTTTCTTTCTAACTAATCTATCTATCTTTCTTTCTAACTAATCTTTCTTTCTTTCTAACTAATCTTTCTTTCTTTCTAACTAATCTATCTTTCTTTCTTTCTAAATAATCTATCTTTCTTTCTAACTAATCTATCTATCTATCTTTCTTTCTAACTAATCTATCTATCTATCTTTCTTTCTAACTACTTTATCTTTATTTCTAACTAATCTATCGTTCTTTATTCCTTTCTTTCTTTCTTACTAATCTATCTTTCTTTCTTTCTAACCAATCTATCATTCTTTCTTTCTTTCTAACTAATCTTTCTTTCTTTCTAACTAATCTATCTATCTTTCTTTCTAACTAATCTATCTTTCTTTCTTTCTAACTAATCTATCTTTTTTTTCTAACTAATCTATCTATCTTTCTTTCTAACTAATCTATCTATCTTTCTTTCTAACTAATCTATCTTTCTTTCTTTCTAACTAATCTATCTATCTATCTATCTTTCTAACTAATCTATCTTTCTTTCTAACTAATCTATCTTTCTTTCTAACTAATCTATCTATCTTTCTTTCTAACTAATCTATCTTTCTTTCTTTCTAACTAATCTATCTATCTATCTTTCTTTCTAACTAATCTATCTATCTTTCTTTCTAACTACTTTATCTTTATTTCTAACTAATCTATCGTTCTTTATTCCTTTCTTTCTTTCTTACTAATCTATCTTTCTTTCTAACTAATCTATCTATCTTTCTTTCTAACTAATCTATCTTTCTTTCTTTCTAACTAATCTATCTTTTTTTTCTAACTAATCTATCTATCTTTCTAACTAATATATCTTTCTTTCTTTCTAACTAATCTATCTTTCTTTCTTTCTAACTAATCTATCTATCTATCTATCTTTCTTTCTAACTAATCTATCTCTTTCTTTCTAACTAACTAGTCTTTCTAACTAATCTATCTTTCTTTCTTTCTTTCTTTCTAACTAATCTATGTTTCTTTCTTTCTAACTAATCCATCTTTCTTTATATCTTTCTTACTAACCAATCTTTCTTTTTTTCTTTCTTTTTTCATTCTTTCTAACTAATCCATCTTTCTTTATATCTTTCTTTCTAACCAATCTTTCTTTCTTTCTTTCTTTTTTCATTCTTTCTAACTAATCTATCTTTCTTTCTTTCTAACTAATCTATCTTTCTTTCTAACTAATCTATCTATCTTTCTTTCTAACTAATCTATCTTTCTTTCTTTCTAACTAATCTATCTATCTATCTATCTATCTTTCTAACTAATCTTTCTTTCTAACTAATCTATCTTTCTTTCTAACTAATCTATCTATCTTTCTTTCTAACTAATCTATCTTTCTTTCTTTCTAACTAATCTATCTATCTATCTATCTTTCTAACTAATCTATCTTTCTTTCTAACTAATCTATCTTTCTTTCTTTCTAACTAACTAATCTTTCTTTCTTTCTAACTAATCTATCTTTCTTTCTTTCTTTCTTTCTAACTAATCTATGTTTCTTTCTTTCTAACTAATCTATCTTTCTTTCTATCTTTCTAACTAATCTATCTTTCTTTCTAACCAATCTTTCTTTCTTTCTTTCTTACTTTCTTTCTTTCTAACTAATCTATCTTTTTTCTTTCTAACTAATATATCTATCTTTCTTTCTAACTAATCTTTCTTTCTTTCTAACCAATCTATCTTTCTTTCTTTCTAACTAATCTTTCTTTCTTTCTTTCTAACTTATCTATCTATCTTTCTAACTAATCTATCTTTCTTTCTTTCTAACTAATCTATCTTTCTTTCTAACTAATCTATCTATCTTTCTTTCTAACTAATATATCTTTCTTTCTTTCTAACTAATCTATCTTTCTTTCTTTCTAACTAATCTATCTATCTATATTTCTTTCTAACTAATCTATCTTTCTTTCTTTCTAACTAACTAATCTTTCTAACTAATCTATCTTTCTTTCTTTCTTTCTTTCTTTCTAACTAATCTATCTTTTTTCTTTCTAACTAATCTTTCTTTCTAACTAATCTATCTTTCTTTCTAACTAATGTTTCTTTCTTTCTTTCTAACTAATCTATCTTTCTTTCCTTCTAACAAATCTATCTTGCTTTCCTTCTAACAAATCTATCTTTCTTTCTTTCTTTCTAACTAATCTATCTTTCTTTCTTTCTAACCAATCTTTCTTTCTTTCTTTCTTTCTTTCTTTCCAACTAATCTATTTTTTTTCTTTCTAACTAATCTATCTTTCTTTCTTTCTTACTAATCTTTTTTTCTTTCTTTTTTTCTAACTAATCTATCTTTCTTTCTTTCTTTCTAACTAATCTTTTTTTCTTTCTTTCTAACTAATCTATCTTTCTTTCTTTCTAACTTATCTATATTTCTTTCTTTCTTTCTAACTAATCTATCTTTCTTTCTTACTAATCATTTTTCTTTCTTTCTTTCTAACTAATCTATCTTTCTAACTAATCTTTCTTTCTTTCTTTTTAATTAACTTTCTTTCTTTCTTTCTAACTAATCTATCTATCTTTCTATCTTTCTTTCTACCTAATCTATCTTTCTTTCTTTCTTTTTAATTAACTTTCTTTCTTTCTTTCTTTCTAACTAATCTATCTTTCTTTCTTTCTAACTAATCTTTCTTTCTAACTAATCTCTTTCTTTCTTTCTAACTAATCTATCTTTCTTTCTCACTAATCTTTTTTTCTTTCTTTCTTTCTAACTAATCTATCTTTCTCACTAATCTATCTTTCTTTCTTTCTTTCTTACTAATCTATCTTTCTTTCCTTTTTTCTTTCTAACTAATCTATCTTTCTTTCTTTCTTACTAATCTTTTTTTCTTTCTTTTTTTCTAACTAATCTATCTTTCTTTCTTTCTTTCTAACTAATCTTTTTTTCTTTCTTTCTAACTAATCTATCTTTCTTTCTTTCTAACTTATCTATATTTCTTTCTTTCTTTCTTTCATTCTTTCTTTCTAACTAATCTATCTTTCTTTCTTACTAATCTTTTTTTCTTTCTTTCTTTCTAACTAATCTATCTTTCTAACTAATCTTTCTTTCTTTCTTTTTAATTAACTTTCTTTCTTTCTTTCTAACTAATCTATCTATCTTTCTATCTTTCTTTCTACCTAATCTATCTTTCTTTCTTTCTTTTTAATTAACTTTCTTTCTTTCTTTCTAACTAATCTATCTTTCTTTCTTTCTAACTAATCTTTCTTTTTCTTTCTAACTAATCTCTTTCTTTCTTTCTTTATAACTAATCTATCTTTCTTTCTCACTAATCTTTTTTTCTTTCTTTCTTTCTAACTAATCTATCTATCTTTCTATCTTTCTTACTAATCAATCTTTCTTTCTTTCTTTCTAATTTATCTTTCTTTTTTTCTTACTAATCTATCTTTCTTTCCTTTTTTCTTTCTAACTAATCTATCTTTCTTTCTTTCTTACTAATCTTTTTTCTTTCTTTTTTTCTAACTAATCTATCTTTCTTTCTTTCTTTCTAACTAATCTTTTTTTCTTTCTTTCTAACTAATCTATCTATCTTTCTTTCTTTCTTTCTAACTAATCTATCTATCTTTCTATCTTTCTTTCTACCTAATCTATCTTTCTTTCTTTCTTTTTAATTAACTTTCTTTCTTTCTTTCTTTCTTTCTAACTAATCTATCTTTCTTTCTTTCTAACTAATCTATCTTTCTTTTTCTTTCTAACTAATCTATCTTTCTTTCTCACTAATCTTTTTTTCTTTCTTTCTAACTAATCTATCTTTCTTTCCTTTTTTCTTTCTAACTAATCTATCTTTCTTTCTTTCTTACTAATCTTTTTTTCTTTCTTTTTTTCTAACTAATATATCTTTCTTTCTTTCTAACTTATCTATATTTCTTTCTTTCTTTCTTTCTTACTAATCTATCTTTCTTTCTAACTAATCTATCTATCTTTCTTTCTTTCTTTCTTTCTTTCTAACTAATCTATCTTTCTTTCTTTCTTACTAATCTTTTTTTCTTTCTTTCTTTTTAACTAATCTATCTTTCTTTCTTTCTTACTAAACTATAAACTAATTAAACTTTAAACTTCTTCAAACTTATTGGTCCAAACTTTCACAAGCCAACTTAAAGTTTGTCTCGACGAACGAATCTTTAACGAATAATTTCGTAATTTCATAATTTACGAATGAATCACATGGAAGATTCAGTTGTGTTTGGGTGCGCCTTCACACGCTACATATTCATATATCATGTAATTGCGCAATCAGTGTTTCAACCGCAGGAAGACGTCAATAATACTCTTGCACTCGCCACCAAGTGGACGGGGTGAGAATTACAGTTACAATACATCACTCAGTGTAGTCGCTGCTAAAATTTCAGTTAACATGACCTTTGACTGGTGATCTTCCCGATTCTGTGGGGGAATTTTTGAAATATAATTTTAACTTCTCACTGCAAAGAACAATATTTTTTACCTTTAAAAATATGTAAAATAAATAAATAAATTCAAAAATCAATTATCCTATGATCAAAATATTAGATAATTTAACTTATAAACCAAATGATGGAATGATGGAAAAATATTTAGATGGAATTAATCGCTCAAATTTGTATGATAACCCTGCTTAACCCTCTGGGGACGGATTGGGCGGTACCGCCCAAAATGGCATACTTTTACAAATGTGTAATTATCTTAAAAACCATTAATGATAGAGAGTTGCGGTCTTTTTTGCCGTCTTCCTCAGATTCCGCTGAAAACAGTGGTATATGGTATACACACTTCCTTGTTGCGTAATACCACGACGTATAAGGCCAATGAAATCGATGTTGTTAGGAATATTCCGCACGCAAAGACCAATGGAAAAATTGCCGCTCAGAGGAATATTTTTCTTACCCAATCAGAGTAAGGTTACCATGACGTATTCTAGCTAATCAGAGGACTCTGTAGCCTAGCAAGTGGATAGTACTGAGCAATATACAAACACCGTTGAGAGTGGAGAAGGAGACAGAGCGAACGGAGCGGTGTATTAGTCATGTGTATTACAGAGCGCACAGAGATATGAGAGAGAGAGAGAGAGAGAGACAGAATAACTTAATAAACAGCATTATTATTATTATTATATTATAGTATTATATATTGTTTTAGCACTTTTATGATGGAAAGCAGTAAAAAAAATACGGCAGAACAAGCTCTGGAACAATTACTGGGAAATGACGTGGAGAATGCTTTTTCACAGATGAAAAACGCCTGGGGCTGTTTGTAAAAAAGTTAATTATTTCATTGTTCTTTACACATTTAATTGAACAATTACAAATGTCTGTCAAGCAAACGGTTTGAAAAATATAATTTTTGTTCAAAAACTGTTTTCTATTGTTGTGTGAGTTGTGATTTTCAGTAATAAATGACAAAAATCTAATTTTCTTTTTTGAAATTCTCTAGTTTATTGTAATTTTTTCTCCTCATACTTCCTTTATAAACACATTACATGCATGCTTCTGTTAGCTTAGGGTCTTCTGAATCCATAGATGCCAAACACATGGTGTTCCATCTCCATTACATATGGTTTATAAGCCCAAATGTAAAAATAGAGAAAACGGACCAAAAAGGGCTTAGTCCCCAAAGGGTTAAAGACACCAGTTAATTAACTGTTCTTCTAACCATAAAACCATGTCAACTTCTCAGTGACTACGTTTACAAGCTGTCAATATTCGTGTTATGGTCGGGTTAAGGACACTATTCGGGTTTCTGAAACATTCGGAATAACCCGTTTACATGCGTGAGCAGAGAGAGTTACTCCTGTATACATGGAATTTGTAATCGATTGGCAATATCCCGACGTAAACGGCGACGCGCGGTTAGTGTCTGGACGTACGGACAACCTGCGTCAGTTCCGCAATATGCAATATGCGTCAGTTCCGATTCTTCTTCCTGTATCCAAAGACAACAACAACAGCAGCAGCACGCGGATAATGGATAGTTCGTGGCAGATAGCGGGCGCCTTTGAAATATATCTAAATTAATTTCCTCCTCGCTCCAAAAGTATGGTGCTGTGCTGCGTCTCGCCATGTTTACCTCTACTTCTTGTTTACTTCTGGTATACTGCACGCAGGTTTTTGTATGCACCAGACGGAAGTTCCTCTACTCAAAAGACCAAGATTCCTTGCGAATAGAACATGCGCAAAACACAAATCAATGTTCACTTTTGATGGGGATATGCCGATACGCGTTTACATGACCAAATATTCGGGTTAGAAAAGGGGTACCCCAGGTATAATATTCGGGTTTTTAAAAACCAGTATATGAGCATATTCGGGTTATTGCCGGTGTTTACATGGCTGTGCGCGACCGGGTTATTGCTAATATTCCGGTTTTGAACGGGTTATTGGCTGCATGTAAATGTAGTCACTGTTGCAGTCTTGTAAATGTTACCACAACTAAGACCAAATCAGAGAGGGTCAGTGGAAGTTTATTCCTGCAGCATATTATGATGAGCAATGCTGAGGCTGTCTAAGGACAGCCTATCTATAGTTTTCTGACTAACCAAAGCAACAAAATGACACATTTAGGCAACAATTTTATAAATATATTGCACATTTGTGCTGCACAGCTGTGCTTTAACTGTTAACACATTCACACAAGCACCATTGCAAGTAGAGGTGTGCTGATACTCTATATTGTAACTCTTGAATTGTATTTGTTGTAACGAACCAGCTCTTTGGAATATTAATAACCAATAATAACTTGTTATTATTAATTATGAATATTTGGGTCAGTTAATTTAATTAACTTGATGTGGCTGAATTAATATTACAATCAATTAATCAGTTCGTCCAACGAACTCTTTGATTATTCATTTATTCTAAGAAAAAGGTACCTTCCATGGCCACAGAAGAATAATTATTTCTTAGCTTGTCATTGTACAGCGCTTTGAGCATGTAGCCAAATCAAAATCGTATTGCAAACGACACAGAACCAAATACATATTATGTACAAGTTTTATTAACTAAATCATAAATATAAATAAACTAAACTAACGTACACACATGAATACATAAATAGGTGAGTGATAGGACGAAACCGGAAACGGAACTATTGATCAGTTCCATGTAACTGTGAGAAGAAACATCAGCATTTCATTTTCAAAGCATCAAATCAAAAGTATACTTGCATGCCTGGGTAGCGTACACTATTATCAAAGTTGTTGAAAATTGAAGTTGTTGATGATTCTGCGAGTGTCAAATGTTGAAGTCTCAATAATTTTCTTCTTCGTTGGATGAAGAAGATATGATGAACTTGCATGGTTGGTTTGACTCTGTTCTCATTACTGGAGTGCAGACTGTGGCCTGCCAGCCCTGGTCCGGGGAGGACACGCGGAGTAAAGGGTGTGAGTTGCGACGGACTTCTTCTGCCTTAGGAGAAGTCTTGTGCCAACACTCCTGAGGTTCTCCTTTTCAGTTGGTAAGGTTGCAGTTTCTGGATTGAAGAAAAGACGGTCTGACTCCCTTTTGGGAGCATGAAAACATGGTCGATGGTGCTCACCTAGGTGCTGGGCCTAGGGCCCCCAGGGAAGGGGGAAGGGATTCCCCCTTGTATCCTCAGGAACAGTGTCGTGGTCGGATGGAAAAAAGGAAGAGGGCGAGGTCACGGTGGACTGTCTCTAAATACAGCCGGAGAAGATCCCACCTCTCTCATTTTGCTTTACCAATGAGAGGAGTTGACTTTCTGGTGGGAGTTTCATCTGGGGGCGAGATTTATGAGTCTCTGTCCTAACAGTGATTATACCTCTGCCTCAACATTTTTCTGTTCAGTAATGCTCAGATAGATATAACAAATCCACACTGCATTCTAAAGGAAGGTGATGTACATCAAAGTGTGAGTCATTAGGTGAGGATTAATTAGGTAGGAGACATGATAGGTGAGGTTACCTTGACCGTTGGTTGGTTGTAAACCACATACATACCAATCAAACATACCATAGTGTTCTACATAATAGTACACAAGACAGTAAATCATTCACACAGTTTCTGGGATGCATGTTCGTTCATAGATCAGTTACTCCATGACTAATGCAGCAAAGTTTGTATTGAAGATGGTCTTTCCATTGTCTCTGTCCTGCGCATGTGGCCACATTCTTTTGAGGTCGTAAAAGTCTGTAATCAGTCTTAAGGTGCTCTGTAACAGGACACCCGACCGACATAGTAACTTCATTTGTGATGTTAGTTTTGGGGGAGTTTCATAGACCTTTATATTCAGTAGATATAATGAATATGAATAATTAGTGTGGGTCTGATTGGTCCAGACCCTACATTGTTTATTTATTTATTTGAATTTTAAATGTATCTGACTGTCATATCCTGTGCAATGCAGGTTTTATATTGGCTACAGGGATGGGCAACTTCAGTACTCCAGGCTGCCCATCCCTGATACAGGCCTATATAATCCCCTATATATAATATTGTGTGTGTGTGTGTGTGTGTGTGTGAATAAATAAATTCTACATATTTATATATTTATATATATATATATATATATATATAACGGTTTGTTCCAATCCTTGATTCTGATTGGTCAATAGCTGTGCTTTATTCACGATAAAACACGACTATGACCGCTTCACCCAACGGTTATATTTATCACTGCACCCATAGCAACACCCTTAGCAACCACACATATCAACAAAAACATAGGAAAAAACGTAAGAATTAAAAAGGCTAAAATGTTTCTGTCACGGTGTACGAATTCATTGTCTCTCTCTCGTCTTGCGTGCTGTTGTGTGTGTGTGTGTGTGTAATTGTGGGCGCGGTCACTGATCAGCGATGATCAGCAGCGCTGGCTGGCTTCAATCTGTTTTCCCCTTTATATGTTCAGTAACCGGTGTCTCGTGTTGTCAGATCGTTGTTCTCCCGGTGTGTTCCTGTTCCTGAGTGTTGTTGGCCTCCTGTGGATTTCCCTGTTCGTCTTCGTTCTTCTTCGAGTTCCTCGCACTTCCACGGATTCACCTCACTCACGGATATTCTTCACTGGACTGGGAGCACTGCACTGGTTGTTCACCGAGGTCCCTGCGTCACTCGACATCAGCGCTGGATCCCGCCCGATCCACCATTCCTCTCCTGCTGTGTGGTTGTTCCAGTGTTGTGACTCTGACCCTACATGTGATACTTACCTCTAATAAAGCGTTTTGCTATTGCATCCTTCTCCTGTGTTACGTAACAGAACGATCTGACCACTCATGGATGCAGCAGGCGCGAGAGACTGGGATGAGTTTGCCAATCGGAGCATTGCGCGTTTGGACCAGCAAGATGAGAGCATCAGCAACACAGGTCGGGCGGTACAAGCGCTTGTGACGCAGGTGTCCGAGCTCACCCAACAACTTCAACAACTGAGAATTCCCACTGCGCCACCCACACCGCCAGTTCAACCCGTACCACCAGAGCCGCACCAGCAGCGGGAGCCACGCCTACCCATCCCCGAAGGATATTCAGGTGAACCAGAATTTTGCAGAGCTTTCCTGACCCGATGCTCTATGCATTTTTCATTGCAGCCACTGACGTTTTTCCAGGAACGAAGTAAAGTGGCATTTGTTCTGACATTACTATCTGGTAAGGCGGCTCTCTGGGGAACGGCGGTGTGGGAGAACCAAGACCCATGCTGCGCCTCGTTCCAGGCACTCTCCGAGGAGATGAGAAGGGTCTTCGATCGTGCGGTGGCGGGTAGGGAGGCGGCCAGACTACTCGCCGATCTCCGCCAGGGTAATGGCTCGGTGTCGGAATATTCCATCCAGTTCCGCTCCCTGGCCACAGAGTGCCGTTGGAACGAGGAGGCGCAGTGGGACCGTTTCCTGCATGGATTGGCTGACCTTGTCCAGAGGGAAATTTATATGTTGGATCTGCCTCAGAATTTGAATGGACTCATTGAGCTAGCACTAAGAGTTGACACGCGGCTGAGCAGGATGGGTCGGTTCCAGCAGAGTCATCAGTATCTCAGCACGGAGGATTCCCGGGTCGGCAGCAGGGACACGGTCAGCTCCATTCCCGATCCTGAGCCCATGCAGGTGGGTAGAGCTCGGCTTTCCCGGGAGGAGCGCGAGAGGCGGAGATCCCAGGGACTATGCCTATACTGTGGCAAGGCGGTCCATTTCATTTATGCCTGCCCAGTAAAAGATCAAGCCCGGTAGTAACTTTGAGGCTACTATCGGTTGGGATCTCCGCCGAGAAGACATCATCACCATCATCATCTACCCTCCTCCCGGTAAGACTGAAGTGGGCAACCTGCACACACGACACCAAGGCACTACTGGATTCTGGGGAGGAGGGTAATTTTATGGATTTTGGACTGGCTAAGAAACGTTCTATTCCCATTTCTCCACTCGAGCACCAGATCTCCGTTAATGCCCTCAACGGCCAACTCCTCCCCAATATCTCTCACACTACTGAATCCATCACTCTCACCACATCCGGCAATCACATTGAGACTATAAAATTCCTCCTCATGGACTCGCCACTCGCACCAGTGGTTCTGGGTCATCCATGGCTCACTCTGCACAATCCCAGAGTTGATTGGGGCCACAATTCAGTGTCTACATGGAGTAATAAGTGTCATGAGTCTTGTCCCGTATCTGCGTGTTCGTCTGTACCTGTTTCTGTGTTCCAGGAGGAGGCAGTGAATTTGTCCAACGTGCCCGAGGAGTACCAGGACCTGAGAGAAGTGTTCAGTAAGTCTCGAGCTGCTTCTCTTCCTCATCGTCCCTATGACTGTGCTATAGACTTAGAGCCTGGTAAGTCTCCGCCTAAGGGCAAATTATATTCACTTTCTGTTCCAGAGAGGGAGGCTATGGAGAAATATATTTCTGATTCTCTAGCATCCAGATTCATTCGCCCTTCTTCATCTCCTGCGGGGGCGGGGTTCTTTTTTGTGGGGAAGAAGGATGGATCTTTGCGACCGTGCATTGATTACCGAGGGTTGAACAACATCACGGTAAAGAATACTTATCCTTTGCCGTTGATGTCTTCAGCCTTCGAGCGATTGCAGGGAGCATCCATCCTCACAAAATTGGATTTACGTAACGCTTATCATTTGGTCCGCATAAGGAAGGGTGATGAATGGAAGACCGCGTTTAATACCCCTAGGGGGCACTTTGAATATTTGGTTATGCCGTTCGGGCTGTCCAACTCCCCAGCGGTCTTCCAAGCACTCGTCAATGACGTGCTGAGAGATATGGTCGACCAATTCATATATGTTTACCTGGATGACATATTGATTTTTTCATCTTCTCTCCAGGAACACGTTCAGCACGTCAGACGAGTGCTTCAGAGGTTACTAGAGAATGGGCTTTTTGTCAAGGCGGAGAAATGCGTTTTTCATGCACAGTCTGTTCCTTTCCTAGGGTTCATCGTCTCGTCTGAGGGAATGCGTATGGATCCTGACAAGGTTAAGGCTGTGATTGATTGGCCTAGTCCAGATTCCCGTAAGGCCCTGCAGAGGTTTCTGGGATTTGCCAATTTCTATCGGTGTTTTATTCGCAACTTTAGCCAACTAGCCGCGCCTCTGACTGCCTTGACCTCCCCCAGAATGACGTTCAGGTGGTCCGATACAGCCGAGGCTGTGTTCGCCAAACTTAAGAGCCGCTTTGTTTCGGCTCCCATCCTCGTTACCCCTGACCCATCACGTCAGTTCGTGGTGGAGGTCGACGCGTCAGAGGTGGGGGTAGGAGCAGTTCTTTCCCAACGTTCTTCCACAGACGACAGGATGCACCCCTGCGCGTTTTTATCCCATCGTCTATCACCTGCCGAGCGTAATTATGACATTGGTAACAGAGAGTTGTTGGCAGTCAAGTTAGCGCTGGAAGAATGGCGTCACTGGTTAGAAGGCTCAGGGGTACCTTTTATCGTATAGACTGATCATAAGAATCTGGAATATATCAGAACCGCCAAAAGACTCAACTCTAGGCAGGCTCGGTGGGCACTTTTTTTCGGACGTTTTGACTTTTCTCTCTCGTACCGCCCGGGTTCCAAGAACATCAAACCCGATTCTTTATCTCGTATTTTTGACCAATTCGAACGCCCGTCTACTCCAGAGTGTATTTTACCTGAGACATTAGTTGTCTCCACTCTCAGATGGGAGGTCGAGTCGAAGGTCATGAAGGCCTTAGAAGGGGTAACGCCTCCGCCTGATTGCCCACCGAATCGGTTGTTTGTGCCAGAGGAGTGTCGGTCCAACGTTATTCAGTGGGGGCATTGTTCCAGTGTGGCTTGTCATCCAGGAGTTAATCGTACCAGTTATTTGGTCAGGCAACGATTCTGGTGGCCACTTATGGCTCGTGACATCCGCAATTTTGTTTTGGCTTGCTCTGTTTGTGCCATTGGTAAATCCTCCAATCGACCCCCAGATGGGTTACTCCAACCGCTGTCTGTCCCTTCGAGACCCTGGTCCCACATCGCACTAGATTTTATTACCGCCCTCCCGCCCTCCCAGGGCAAGACGGTCGTTTTGACTGTCGTGGACCGGTTCTCGAAGGCGGCTCATTTTATCCCCTTGCCCAAATTACCCTCTGCCAAGGAGACAGCGGTAACTGTCGTTGATCACGTCTTTCGCTTACATGGCCTTCCGATAGACGTGGTTTCTGACAGGGGTCCCCAATTTGTGTCCAAATTTTGGCAAGAATTTTGTAAGTTACTGGGAGCGACTGTCAGTCTTTCTTCGGGGTTCCATCCCCAAAGCAATGGTCAAACTGAGAGAGCCAACCAAGATTTGGAGAGAGTGTTGCGATGTTTGGTTTCCAGGAATCCTTCCTCCTGGTGTCAACAATTGTCTATGGTGGAGTACGCCCACAATTCGTTACCAGTGTCATCCACGGGCCTCACTCCGTTTGAATGTAGTTTAGGTTACCAGCCACCAGTTTTTGCTAGTACGGAATCCGAGGTCACGGTCCCCTCCGCTCACGCCTTCGTCCAGAGGTGCCACCACACTTGGATGAGAGCCCGTGAGACTCTTCTCCAAGTGCACTAAGGCTAAGGCTGATCGCCACCGGTCGAAGCCTCCCGTATACGTTGTGGGTCAAAAGGTGTGGCTTTCTACGAAGAATATTCCTCTCCGATCCGTATCTAATAAACTTGCTCCCAAATTTATCGGCCCGTTCCCTGTCACCAAGATCATTAGTCCGGTGGCAGTCCGACTCAAACTTCCTCCGGCATACAGGAGAATTCATCCCGCCTTCCATGTGTCTAAGATTAAACCTGTGTTTCATGCACGCATTAATCCGCCAGTCCTGGTTCCTTCCCCGCCGCGTCTCGTAGATGGGGAACCTACTTATTCGGTTAACCGTATTCTGGACTCGAGACGGAGGGGACGCGGATTTCAGTACCTGGTGGACTGGGAAGGTTACGGTCCGGAGGAGAGAAGTTGAGTTCCTGCTAGAGACATTCTGGATCACTCCCTTATCGATGATTACAATCGACAGGTAGGTCCGTCTGGGAACGCCAGGAGGCGTTCTTAGAGGAGGGGGTACTGTCACGGTGTACGAATTAATTGTCTCTCTCTCGTCTTGCGTGCTGTTGTGTGTGTGTGTGTGTGTAATTGTGGCCGCGGTCACTGATCAGCGATGATCAGCAGCGCCAGCTGGCTTCAATCTGTTTTCCCCTTTATATGTTCAGTAACCGGTGTCTCGTGTTGTCAGATCGTTGTTCTCCCGGTGTGTTCCTGTTCCTGAGTGTTGTTGGCCTCCTGTGGATTTCCCTGTTCGTCTTCGTTCTTCTTCGAGTTCCTCGCACTTCCACGGATTCACCTCACTCACGGATATTCTTCACTGGACTGGGAGCACTCCACTGGTTGTTCACCGAGGTCCCTGCGTCACTCGACATCAGTGCTGGATCCCGCCCGATCCACCATTCCTCTCCTGCTGTGTGGCTGTTCCAGTGTTGTGACTCTGACCCTACATTTGATACTTACCTCTAATAAAGCGTTTTGCTATTGCATCCTTCTCCTGTGTTACGTAACAGTTTCAAGTACATTTTGATTTACTTGGTGGCATGACGATGGATAAGTGGTTTGAGGAACAATTTGTAGAGACTTCTACAAATATGAACCATCATGCTGAAGTGCTGAAATGTAACACTGATACATTCGAGAAGACTCGTAATGAAAAAAATACCGGAATGAGTCTGGAATGAGTTCTCGGTTCCCCTCTTTTCCTCTACGTCCGAAGTGTAACTGCACGTCAAACCGGACTTTGTTTACGAGTCCTTCAGGTGTGTTAGGATTTAGCGCATCGGACAGTTTTATGGTTCTGAAATCTTTAGTAGAAATCGGTGATGTGTGTGATGCTCAGTTTTATCACAACCCTCTCTTCTCATTGTCTTTACGACTCCAACGAAAACATTATTGGATGAGGTGAATTCGCTGTCTCTCATCAGACACCAGGACAAACTCGAAGGTGGATCATTCAGGAATCTGTTCAGACCCGCACGTAACGCTACATAGCTACTGATCCCATATTTTTCGCCTTTAGAGCTTCTGACAGTTCCGTAGAAGTCACGGAGAAGTGCGTTGAGTTCCGTCTTGGTTATTTGTTTAAAATCAATGCTGCAACCCTTTTCACTACACCAGTCACCGAAGCATTTCACTGCCCATTGGGTTTGCTGCACGGTATTTTTTTCATTACGAGTATTCTCGAATGTATCAGTGAAAAACAAAGAAAGCACTGGAGCGACATTCTTGCTGCAACAGAAAACACTGCTGACAGTGCTGAGCCCCAACTAAAGAGAACCGCGTTGTAGGATTTAAGAATGTACCAAACACAAATGAATCTTCCATGTGATTCATTCAAACAGAATTCAACACTCCAGATCTCACATCAACATTCCAACCATAAAGATTTTCGGCTCCGACCAGTCTAGTCTAGCCACGAAAACCCTCCCACTAAGAATTTTATGAGCCAACTAAAGGAAGAACGTTGTCAAAGTTAGATAGTTTGTAAAAGACTGATTGGTTCAGAGATGGCACAGGATAGGACCCACCAAGATAACGGCTGAGTTCGTTTGATCCCAGGACAGAGATGTAAAACAGACCTCCCCCTTCTTGAAGACCTTTGAACAACCTCAGGGTTGAGATCTCTAAAAACCACAGAGACTTTACATACAAATACATAAAATCATCCTAAAACAATTCTTGACGAACTTATAATCAAACATCGTTCAACTACATAATTCTATATTGTGTCTACGACCCCTGTATTTGTCTATTATGCTTAGATCACATATAAGTCATGTAATTGTTGTAACTATTAGATGTGTGAATGAAAGTGTATCATGTCTCCTTTCAATGCGATCATATGTTCTTAATTCAGACGATGGCTTGATTGAAATCTGTGTAAAATGTTTCGTGTTCTTATAATAGGAATCATGTATAAACTGTCTCCTCTGTACTCTCTGTTAGAGCTGGAGAAGTAAAGGGATCACAGATAACGCATGATTTACGATGAGGGGTGAAGAAAATACCACCTCCCAAATAAAGACAATGTCTAATTGGTCAGACCTCATCCAAGAGGCTGGACAAACATTTGAGTTTAAAATCTTTGACCCGAACAAAGAGTTACCGTTTTTTTTCTTAGGAAAGAATTCGAAGAGAGTCATGTCAGAGCCATGACGAAGTAACAGACGAACGAGCAACATGTAGACGAGCAGAGAAAATGACCCAAATCAAGATCAGGGTTTAAAACAGCTTCATTCAAGCCATCTAACTCGTCTCACTTTCCTTTCCTTTCCTTTGTTTTCTTTTCCGTTAAAAGTCTCGGTTCTAAGTTAAGTTTTGCTGCAAAGTTTCGTTTAAACGTTTCGACTGCAAAGCGCTTCCAACTTCAAAGACTTTCATCCATTCGCCAACACACCACGTAATTGGCTGCCCAAGATCTAGCAGGCACGCTAAGCAAGGGACCCGGGAAACCCCTTTACACTGACAAAAAGGAATCCCCAAAGCAAACCGAAGACAAGCAAGTAGCCTTTAGACTCTTAACTGAACTGGTGCATTAATATAAAATTGAATAACCTGCCTAAGAAACGATAGAAGGGTTAAATCAATGATTGATGGTTCGTTCAGGTCATGTCTTTTAAGTGCATATAGAAACTTGGGATCTTACCATCTCACCCTTAAAACTAATTCCTCACTCACTCTCTTTCTTTCTGCAACTCGTATGAATGTGTGCGTGTGTGTTTGTGTTAGATATTAGTTTTATGTTTTAGAATAATCAATAAAGTCTTGTTTATATTTTAAAGATAATTGTCTTGTGTTATGTGCTTACAGATTTAATGTCTTGAACTTCTGATCTAAGTTACCTTGCTAATAAATAGTGTTTCACTATACTGCCGTGCAAAGGCAAAAGACCTTAACTTCAATTTTGTCAAAAATGAGTTATTGCCATATTTGGAACAATGGACATCAGTTTTATCATGTGGATAAATATCTTGCGTCAATTTTGTTCTTTTCTGCTAAAAATAAGATGTTGTTTTTGCCATAACTTCCAAAAGCAGAGGGAAAGCAAAGGCAGAAGCCCTTAACATCAGTTACGGTCTTTTAGCTTTGTTCCGCTGCACTTTAGAATGCTGTTATTAAGTTACGGTGGAGTTAAGGCACTCTGCCTTGTTTTACCTAACGTTACCAGCAACTTGTTTGCCGCGCTAAAGTTACGGTGTTATGCCTATGTGTAATTGAAGCACTTTTGCCACACGCATTAATTTAAATACACCTCCCCTGGCGAGGAGAAAACATTACCACGCACACAAACCAACCCAGCAGATATAACTTAGATCGCAGCTTAACTTTTTTATTTTTTTAAACATGGTCAAAATCCATGGAAAACAACATCCAATGAGAAGACATCCATTGTTTAAATCCATCATGTGCCGGCTGGCTAGCCTAATTCTTTCAAAGTGCAAAGTTGTCCGGAGGTTGACAATCAATTTTAAGTGTTGCTGACGTCCGGTTTACACCAACCACTATGAAATTGTCCCGGTTAAACAGTTAAAATGCTGACAGCTAAACGGTGTAAAAGTGTGACTGTATTGTAGAGGATTCCAACAGCGCGACATACAAGTCTGCCGTTAAAGCTATGAGCTAAAACAAACTAGCTAGCACTGTCGTGAAAAACAACACAGACGTGAATAAAGGTTGCGTTTTCTTAAAACTGGTCAAACTCGTGGTGCATTCATAGTAAAATACCCCTATCTCATCTGTTTTTGTCGTTTAACATATATTTAAAGCTTTCAAAAAAAAATTGTGAGAATTATTCAATATAAATTATTTTGAATAATTGATGTTTTATAAGTCAAACTAACATTTAATGTAGGCTACAAATTGCACCAGTAGGCTATTAAATGTTACTAAAAATAAGAACAGGGGGTACAAATTGTTTCATATGAGTTATTAAGCCTACACAACACTTTACAATAAGGTTCATTAGTTAACATTAGTTAATGTATTAACTAACATGAACTAACAATGAACAAAACATTTTACAGTATTTATTAATCTTTGTTAATTAGTTAATAAAAAATACAGCTGTTCATTGTTCATGTTAGTTCACAGTGCATTAACTAACAAATACAACCTTTGATTTTAATAATGTATTAGTAAATGTTGAAATTAATATTAACTAAGATTAATAAATGCTGTAGAGTATTGTTAGAATACTAAATACATTTTCCATTCTGTCCAGGAAAATGTATTATTACAGAGTTTTTTCATTTTTTCTGGAAAACATACACACAATGTCATCAGATATAAGCATATTCCTATATGTTTTGTCAGGAAAGGGTGAATGGTATTTGAGAAAGGGCGTCTACATATTACTGGCATAGCCTAATCAAACCATTCAAATGTAAGAAATATTTGTGGAAGGTTACTTTAACGGTACCTCTTAAAGTGTTATTTTACTTAAATTAAGTACAACGATAAAGTTTTAAAATGATCCAGTACAGATAATAGCCTTCACATTATTTTATTCTATTAATGTAATATTAAGTCTTACTAGACAGAACTCACTAAATGTTATTTTAAGGCTATCATTGTTATAATAGAAATGTTTGTATAGAGTGAAAAAAGTCAAAATGGTCAATAAGTTAGAAGTTAAGGTATTTTGCCTTTGTATGACCTATTATTGTTTTGCAGATAATGCAAAGGCAGAATACAGTAACTTCCGAATAAGGGTCAAAGGTCAAGTTTGAGCTCAGTTCTTTTTTTGTAGATAAATATATTCATTATGACAACTACTTGGCAAAATTTCAGTGTCCTACCTATCATACAATTGGCTGGACAACAAAAAAACTTTAAAGGAATTTTTCTCAGTTTCACACTCTGGTGAGTTAAGGTCTTTTGCCTTTGTAGGGCAGTATAGTTCGGATAATTATATTCTAATGCAAAGGTTATAGGTACGGCCCGTGCGAATGAACGCTGGATGAGTCATTTGCTCGGCCGTATAACTGATTATTTTAAGATTCCCTATAAATTAATTGATAATTCCTTTTGAGCTAAATTGGCCTTCTGGCCCCTTAAATGCATATTATATTATACGTTAGGTATTACCCTACAGCGTTAAATATCACCACAGTGGAGCCGATTGAAATGAGACAAATATTTATTGCGTGCACAATAAACGGAGATGTTCAGATAAATTTAAATCAACAACAATAAAAAAGTATCTCTTGTAAGGCAGCATTTTAGCAACTAAATTAATAACATTAATAAAATATATTAAAGACCTAACTGTTATCTATCAAAATATGTGCCCTTGTGTTTTTATTTATAGGCTATGTAAATATTTAGTTTAGTGGAGAGAGAAAATAACGGAATAAACAAAAAAATAAACGTTTATATACACTCACCGGCCACTTTATTAGGTACACCTGTCCAACTGCTCGTTAACACTTAATTTCTAAGCAGCCAATCACATGGCGGCAACTCAGTGCATTTAGGCATGTAGACATGGTCAAGACAATCTCCTGCAGTTCAAACCGAGCATCAGTATGGGGAAGAAAGGTGATCTGAGTGACTTTGAACGTGGCATGATTGTTGGTGCCAGAAGGGCTGGTCTGAGTATTTCAGAAACTGCTAATCTACTGGGATTTTCACGCACAACCATCTCTAGGGTTTACAGAGAATGGTCCGAAAAAGAAAAAACATCCAGTGAGAGGCAGTTCTGTGGGCGGAAATGCCTTGTTGATGCCAGAGGTCAGAGGAGAATGGCCAGACTGGTTCGAACTGATAGAAGGGCAACAGTGACTCAAATAACCACCCGTTACAACCAAGGTGGGCAGAAGAGCATCTCTGAACGCACAGTACGTCGAACTTTGAGGCAGATGGGCTACAGCAGCAGAAGACCACACCGGGTGCCACTCCTTTCAGCTAAGAACAGGAAACTGAGGCTACAATTTGCACAAGCTCATCGAAATTGGACAATAGAAGATTGGAAAAACGTTGCCTGGTCTGATGAGTCTCGATTTCTGCTGCGACATTCGGATGGTAGGGTCAGAATTTGGCGTCTACAACATGAAAGCATGGATCCATCCTGCCTTGTATCAACGGTTCAGGCTGGTGGTGGTGGTGTCATGGTGTGGGGAATATTTTCTTGGCACTCTTTGGGCCCCTTGGTACCAATTGAGCATCGTTGCAACGCCACAGCCTACCTGAGTATTGTTGCTGACCATGTCCATCCCTTTATGACCACAATGTACCCAACTTCTGATGGCTACTTTCAGCAGGATAATGCGCCATGTCATAAAGCTGGAATCATCTCAGACTGGTTTCTTGAACATGACAATGAGTTCGCTGTACTCAAATGGCCTCCACAGTCACCAGATCTCAATCCAATAGAGCATCTTTGGGATGTGGTGGAACGGGAGATTCGCATCATGGATGTGCAGCCGACAAATCTGCGGCAACTGTGTGATGCCATCATGTCAATATGGACCAAACTCCCTGAGGAATGCTTCCAGCACCTTGTTGAATCTATGCCACGAAGAATTGAGGCAGTTCTGAAGGCAAAAGGGGGTCCAACCCGTTACTAGCATGGGGTACCTAATAAAGTGGCCGGTGAGTGTATATATATATAAATAAACACAGAGGTTTCACAGGAACTTTATTACTTGAGTGAAAGTACAGATACTACTGATCAAATATAACTCCACTACAAGTGAAAGTTGTAAAGACAGATTTCTGCTTAAATAAAAGTACAGAAGTAGTTGCTTTTAAAAGTACTTAAGTATCAAAAGTAAATTACATTTTTAATGTCAACCAATTGTTTTAATATTGTTGCACTGTGTTATGTAATACTTTCAATAGGCTACTTAATGCCTAGTATCTGTGGAATAAAGAGCTTTTAGAATGGCTAAATGCATTTTTATTTAACACTCCTCCCTAACCACCCCCAGAATAAAATTCAATTGTCCCACGATTCTGAACACCAAATAAACAAAATAGCATGTAATTTACTGAAGGTTCTGACAAAATATGAATTGATGCAGTCTTTTTAAATGTGTTTAATTGATTGAATGAATTGTTATGTTTGAATGATTGAATGACTCACATACATAATCCACTTGTTTCATTACTGGATGAATCAGCAATTTTTAAATACATATCTTAAATGAATGATTCAATGACAAAAAAAATATTTTTTTTTAACAGTCACTTGTTGCCACCTGGTGGTGAAAAACAATGTAATCGGTACAATCATTTTTGTCAAGAAAACTGGCTGTGGTTCAACTCCAGATTCCCCCAAGGCCCTCCAGAGTTTTCTGGGCTTTGCCAATTTTTACAGCTATTTTATTCGTAATTACAGCCAGCTAGGCGCCACTTTGACTGCCTTGACCTCCACCAAACGACGTTCAGGTGGTCCAGCACAGCTGATGCTGCGTTCTCCGAACTGAACAGCTACTTTGTTTCAGCTCCAATTCTTGTTGTCCCTGATCCTTCTCGTCAGTTTGTGGTGGAGGTCGACCAATGTTTTTGGCCACAGAAAATCATGGTTTCAATGGTGAGTTTGGAGATCGAGTCGAAGGCCCTTATGGCCTTACAAGGGATAACACCTCCACCCGGATGCCCACAGGGTCCTTTTTTTGAGCCTCCGATGTCATCCGTTGGGGTCATTATTCCAAGGTGGCTGTTCATCCGGGGGGTTAGCCACACTACGTTTCTCATTAAGCAACAGTTCGGGTGGCAATCGATGACCCGTGACATATGACTTTTTGTTTTGGCCTGCTCAGTCTGTGCCACTTCTAAGACTTTCAATCGACCCCCTGCTGGACTCCTTCAACCGCTGTCAGTTCCTCCGAGACCCTGGTCCCACATATATCTAGATTTCATTATGGGACTCCCGCCCTCACAGGGTAACATGGTGTTTTTGATCATGGTGGACCGGTTCTCGAAGGCAACACATTTCATCCCCCTCCCCAAAGCTTTCATCCTAAGAGTAATGGTCAGATGGAGAGGGCCAACCTAGATCTTGAACGTAAGTTGTTTGGTGTTTGGTGTCTTAGAATCCATCCTCTTGGAGCAACTTTCATGGGTTGAGTACGCACATAACTCATATTGTCGTCTACAGGCCTGTCTTCGTTTGAGTGTAGCTTAGGTTACCAGCCACCTATTTTTCCGAGTCTGGAATCTGAAGCCTTTGTCCAGAGGTGCCCCCACACTTGGAGCAGAGCCAGACAGACTCTCCACCAATTGGGGTCACACACCTAGGCCCAGGCCAATCACCACTGGTCAAAGCCTCCCATCCACGTTGTCGGTCAAAAAGTGTGGCTTTCATCCAAGAATATTCCTCTCTGCACCGTCTGTAATAAACTTGCCCTTAAATTCTTTGGCCCATTTACTGTCACCAAGATTATTAGTTTGGTGGCAGTCCATCTGAAACTTCCTCCAGTGTACAGAAGAATTCATCCTGTCTTTCATGTTTCCAAATTAAAACCTGTTTTTTCATTCCACCATTAATCTGCCTGCCCCGGTTCCCCCATCGCTGCGACTCATAAATGGGGAACTTGCATATTAGACTAAACGTATTCTGGACTCTAGGCGGAGGGGACGCGGATTTCAGTACTTGGTGGTCTAGGAAGGGTACGGTCCAGAGGAGAGGAGTTAGGTTCTTGTGAGAGACATATTGGATAAGTCCCATATCGATGATTACAATCGCTGGGTAAGCTCTCCTTGAAGCTCTTAGAGGAGGGGGTACTGTCACAGTTCATAAGTCTGTGTGTTCATCTCTGCGTGTCTGTCTGTTGTTGTCGCTGGTCTGATTGCTTGTTAGCATTGCCTAGCAACCTCTGTGCTAAAGAGTTAATCAGAGCGTTGCACCTGATGTGCATTACCGCTCCTATATCTGCCTCACGGTTTGCTGTGTTTGTTGTCACCAGAGCTTCTCTAGTTCTCTGTTCCTGTCTACAAATTTGCACTCGCAATGGATCGCAATGCATATCTTTCAATGGACCTTGAGTTTCATTCCTGACACACATGCTCAAACATACAGATCCTGAAGACAAGAAAGTATATTTGAGAAAGTATTACAGTCCTGATGTGGATTGTGAACTCATTTTGTCTCTGTGCCTGTAGAGATCAGCTCTTGTACTTGACAACCACACAATCAGCGGCGATGTCACATATATAGATGTGAAAAGTGAGAGATCTCACCCCAGCAGCTGGACACTGACTATAGTAGTCTGGCACTTTGAAAAGCAGTCAAAATCACAACCTCACTTGCAGTACTTAAAGCTCCATTATTGCATGTCAGATGGTAGTGAGCAACACTGCTCTTTTAATAAATCACTTTATGGAAGAATGTGCCTTGTGGTACATAGAGAAACAGCAGTTAAATGCCATCAAGAGGATTTGGATAGTGTCCCTATTTGTTTTTCAAAAAAAATCTGACTGGTTTGGATTGGCAGTGCAATTATGCTCTACTAATGTTCCTCGAGTCCAATTTTACCTCATGGAACACTGTTAATTTTTTAATACTATACAAAACTTTTAAGACAGACCTTCTTCAGTTAAAGTGATGCTGATGACATACTGTATGTTTTGTGTGGCCAGAAGACAATATATATCACCCAACAGTTTTCTTTCTGTAAGGAATCCCTCAATAGCTCAATAATGGGGAATTGTATGATCGACACTCGATTAATATTTCATATATCAATAATCATACGGGTTATGAGTTATCACTTACAGAATAAATATTCCCGAAACGGGAATACGTTGCCACTATCTATATGGGCAACCAAACACAACGTATTGTATTTAGCTGTACATACAGGAGGGCAAAATAGGGCAGTTGTGTACATTCACATTCAATCATAACGCATTATAATTGTAAAGACTCAGGGGTGGATCTGATTACGGGGAATTTGCATATCATAATTAATAATTAATAATTAATAATTATTCATACAGGTTTGTATCAGATCAGTCTTACATGTTAATACATCTCCCGATAAGGGATGATATGTCCTGTTACCTGCATGCATGTGAATCCTTGCGATTAACCACAAGTTGATTGCAATTAATTACACGGACCACATTTCAGAAACAGGTAAAATTAATTAGCTCGATTAATTTATAGAGTTTAGGAAAATTAATTCTGTGGCCACAAGAATTAGCCTTCCCGCCCTATAAACAAATACTCTTTAAAGTATCTTTCTTAGGCCGAACGCAAATGGAAACGAGACAGGCAAATCTTCTCCTTCCATTTGTTCAAAGACGCTCTTACAGCATACCAGAAGGCTGCTAAGTCAGCTAAAGCTGCATATTTATCTAACTTAATTGAATCCAACCACTCTAACCCAAAGGTCTTGTTTTCAGTCATTCAGTCTGTTATAAATCCTTCTTCTAAACTATCTGTTGCCTCTTATGCTCTATGTGAAGATTTCCAGAGATTTTTTGTGAACAAAATCATTAAATTAAGACTTAGTGTTTGCCCTAACTCAACTCTCCCCCCATTGCCACCTACACCTACTACTTGTGTTTGCGAGGTTTTTGATCCTATCAACCTCCAGACACAAAAGGATGTGAGCACCAAGCTCAAACCTTCATTTTGTCCAAATGATATCATTCAGCCGAAATTTCTAAAGTTAATCATCGACTCTGTGGGTCCAGATTTGGTATCTCTTTTTAATAAGTGTCTAAATACGGGCTCTGTTCCAGCTAATCTTAAAGTGGCTACGGTCACTCCTTTGCTCAAGAAGCCTTCACTGGATCCCTCTATTTTACAAAATTACCGACCCATCTCTGTCTTGCCTTTTATTTCCAAGTTATTGGAGAAAATCGTGTTTAATCAACTTCAGCACTTTCTTTCAAATAACTGTATCTATGAGGCTTTCCAATCTGGGTTCAGGACTGCCCACAGCACTGAGTCCGCCCTTCTGCGTGTGCTAAACGACATTTTCATCTCCACTGATTCGGGTGATTCTGTGGTTCTAGTTCTCTTAGACCTTTCGGCAGCTTTTGACACTGTTGACCACCCTACTCTGTTGGCTAGACTTGAGACTGGGGTGGGCCTAAAAGCTTCTCTCCTGTCGTGGTTTCAGTCGTACCTTTCTGACAGAAAGTTTTTAGTTAAGATGGGTAATTTTTCCAGCTCCATGGCACCTCTAACCTGTGGTCTTCCACAGGGCTCCATTTTGGCTCCCTCTCTATTTTCTCTATACATGCTACCGCTGGGCGCTATCTTAAGGAAACACAGTGTATCATTTCATTTTTATGCGGACGACACCCAAATTTACATTCCATTTAAGAGAAATAACCCTGCAGCGTTAAACTCTTAAAGGCGTGATCAAACATGGATACTTGCACAGGTAGGTAAACTCTTTGCATGGCTGGTGAAGAAGCATGTGTGTGTCTCTCGGTCCTACGCGTCACGTGGTCACATGCGCGTGTTTCTCCTTCAAAGCGAGCGCGCGCTCGTTTAAAGGTCCCTTGTAGATGGATTTGCTGAAGAGACATGTCACGCGGTGTTCTTCCTGCTCTGCTTCCTGCTTCCTGATACTGCTTCCTGCTCTGCTACTGTTCGGACACTCCTGCTCACTGCTCCGCGCTTTGCTCTATCGCTTTTATATTTTTTGCTCTATCACTTTTATATTTTTATATTTTATCTCCTTTTATCACCTAATTTTAACTTCAGCAAATCGGCACAGTACTCAAACGCTTGGATTACAACAAAAAAGCTGAATTATTTTATCCGACCAGCCTCCCACTGAAAGCTTACATTCCCGGGAAGAGAAAACACAACAGCCTGCATTCAATAGGATAAGAGAAAATGCCTCTTCTGGAATCTACTTGCTGCACTAACTGCCACAGACTTTTACAAAGGATTGTAGTTCTTGAAACAAAGTTATTTGTGGGACCACCAAACCAGACGGAACACACAACAGAGCTTCATCATGGACCTCAGCATACAGCCGGTGAGTCCCCTGAATCTAGTACTCCTCGACAGGCCATACTGAGTGTAGAGAAACAAACCGATCGACTTACACATCGGTGGCACAAACAGGGAGCGAGACCCAAAGGCACTCGAGACATCAGATTGTCACGAGTATCACATATTGCCGCAGTAGCATCCTCTACCCCAGATACGGCTATGACAAGGATTGCAAACACTGATCTCCTACCACCGCCTATACATCTTGAGAACAGATTTGAAGTATTAATGAATGTAAATGAGGAATTCCCAAATGTGATGAATGTGATCGAACACAGACTGAATCAGCCAGTAGCTAACACTGATGCTAACCGGCGATCAAGGTCTAGCAGACAGCGGCTCTCAGCTCAGAGCGCAGCCGAGCCAAGGACTTTGATAGTGGGGGACTCTATAATCAGAAACATTAGTAGCAGGGATACAACAACATGCTGCCTTCCACAAGCAACAACTTCTGATGTAAACAGGGAACTTGAGAACATTCTGATGAAACATAAGACTGCAAATCGACTCATCATTCATGTGGGGAAAAATGATATTCATAAAGAGCAGTCAGAACTCCTTAAGAAGGATTTCAATGAACTTTTTGAAACACTTAAAAGACTGAAAATTCAAACATTCATCAGCGGACCACTCCCAGCAAGAGGAACAAACAGGTTTTCACGGTTGCTTGGGCTAAATACATGGCTCCAAAAAACCTGCAATATAAAAGGAGTAAACTTCATTGACAACTTTAATCTTTTCTGGAGTCAGAGGCAACTGTTTCAACAGGATGGCTATCACCCAAACAAACTTGGTTCAAGAGTGCTAAAGGACAATATCCACTTCTCCCTCAATCATCCTTCTGCAGTGTGTGCCAATCCACTCAACCTGAATGGCACACACACACCTGGACACAGTATGAATGACCACAGGACTTCACTTCAGCACCTGGATGGACATGCGGCTGACACGTCACACAAGGACAATGATAACACCACTCAGCCACAACAACTTCTGCTCACGGACACAATCTCAGCTGAGCCCTGCCCACAGAGCTCACCACAGACAGATTGTGACATACTAGAACCGCTCCAAGATTCAGCACCCAAGGACGACTTTCTGGAAAATCAGGACAGCACATTACAGCCTCTGATAACACCAGAGAAACAGCCCCTCTCCCCAGACACGCTTTCCCTCTCTCCAGCATCTCCACAACATCTTCTGTGCTTCTCAGAGAAAATGGAAAAACTAGTGTTTGCTGGAACCAAACTATCTGCAAGCCCGCAGATATCAACCAAAAAACGTCAGGCCCCAAAACCACCAAAGCCTGCGGGCCCAGCTCGCCCTCCTCCTCCTGTGAGAGCTCTTCGGCCTCTGCCACAACGCCAGGGCTCACTCCCCCCTCCATCGGCTCGAGGTGTACCAAAAACAACTGATACCAGCTCTCAGTGATATGTGTCGGGTCCCCGCTATGATAACAGTAACTTTCTCAAATGTTTACAGAACAAGCGGGAACCCAGTGTGCCTGTATCTTTCTCCATTGCTGTTCGATTACATGATAGAAAGTCTAAGGCCTTCAAAAGCCGTACTGCAAACCCATCTAATCTGGTGCCTATTACACGCCAAACTAAGATTGCTGTGGGGACAGAAAGTAAGACTGTTAAGTTAGCACTTTTAAACATCCGCTCACTTAAAAACAAATCACTTCTAGTCAATGACTTAATAACCACATACAACCTGGATTTTATGTTTCTAAATGAAACTTGGCTAGAAGACAGCTGCAGTGCAACAATCCTCAATGAAACATCCCCTCCTAACTTTACTTTCATGAGTGTCTGCAGAGCAGGTAGGAAAGGAGGGGATGTAGCTGCTCTCTTTAAAGATGTCTATCAATGTAAGCAAATATCATTTGGTAATTACCCGTCTTTCGAATATCTGGGTATTGTGTTAAAAGGTGCTCCACGCATTTTACTAATCATTGTTTACAGGCCTCCAAAATACTCTTCAGCCTTTGCTGAGGACTTTACAGAACTGCTATCAACAATTTCCTCAGAGTTTGACTGTTTAGTCTTTTGATCTGTTTCAGCATGTACATGGACCGACACACAATCATGGACACATTCTAGATTTACTTATCAGTAAGGGTCTAAACATTTCATCAATTGTTATTAAGGATGTAGCACTGTCTGATCATTTCTGTGTTTTCTTTGATATATTGATCTCTCCTGCAATTGAAGCTAGGTCTGTGTCTGTCAAGAAGAGATGCTTAAATGAGAACACTAGTGTGCTATTTATGAAGGCTATATCTTTAACACCAAGCATATCTGCTGACTCGGTTGTGTCATAACGTCTGGATGAAGGACAGGAAGCAAACGCAAGTTAAACAGTTTAATGGATGGAAATGAGGATACAGTACAAGCAGGTGGAACACAGTGACGCAGGGACTTCGATGGCCAGGATCCGTGAAGAAGTGCTGTGCAGAGGTGACGGTGAGATGACAGGAGAACCAGATGCAGACGACGAGGAACAGGAACACAAGGCAGGAACAGAACACCGGAACACCAACACGCAGGACATCACACAACGATCTGACAGGGATGATAGAACAGCGGTGAGTATTTAAGGAGACGTGAGATTGACTGCAGCTGGTGATGAATGACGATCAGCTGGAGCGGATCAGGTGATGTCATACACTCACGCCCACTACACACGTGCACTCACACAACAACATAAACACAAGACTAGAAGGAACAGAGAATATGTCTACCGTGACAGTACCCCTCCTCCTAAGAACGCCTCCTGGCGTTCCCAGACTCCGTTACCTGTCGATTGTAATCATCGATAAGGGAGTGATCCAGGATGTCTCTAGCAGGCACCCAACTTCTCTCCTCCGGACCGTAACCTTCCCAGTCCACCAAGTACTGAAATCCGCGTCCTCTCCGCCTAGAGTCCAGAATGCGATTAACCGAATATGTGGTCTCCCCATCTACGAGTCGCGGTGGAGGAGGAACCGGGACGGGCGGATTAATATGAGAATGAAACACGGGTTTAATTTTGGATACATGAAAGGCGGAATGGACCCTCCTGTACGCTGGAGGTAACTTGAGGCGGACTGCCACCGGACTAATGATCTTGGTGACAGGAAACGGGCCAATAAATTTGGGTGCAAGCTTATTAGAGACGGTGCGCAGAGGAATGTTCTTAGTTGAAAGCCACACTTTTTGACCAACGACGTAGACGGGAGGCTTTGACCTGTGGCGATCGGCCTTGGCCTTGGTGCGCGCCCCCACCTGGAGTAGAGTCTCACGGGCTCTAATCCAGGTGCGGTGACACCTCTGAACAAAGGCGTGAGCGGAGGGGACCGCAACCTCGGATTCCAGACTGGGAAAAATTGGCGGCAAATTGCACTGGCGGCAGTGGCTCAGTGGTTCATGTAGATTGTCTACAAACCGGTAGGTTGGTGGTTCAATCCCCGGTTCCACCTGACCAAGTGTCGAGGTGTCTATGAGCAAGACACCTAACCCCAGCTGCTCCCGACGAGCTGGGTGGCGCCTTACATGGCTGACACCGCCGTCGGTGTATGAATGTGTGTGTGAATGGGTGAATGAGAGGCAAAAATGTAAAGCGCTTTGGTGGCCATTGGGTCTATGAAAGCGCTATATAAATGCAGTCCATTTACCATTTACCAAAAATTGGTGGCTGGTAACCTACGCTACACTCGAACGGAGATAGGCCCGTGGCTGACACTGGCAACGTGTTGTGGGCGTACTCCACCATAGACAACTGTTGGCTCCATGAGGAAGGATTCTTGGAGACCAAACATCGCAACACTCTCTCCAAATCCTGATTGGCCCTCTCGGTTTGACCATTGCTCTGGGGATGAAACCCAGAGGATAGACTAACCGTCGCCCCCAATAATCTACAAAACTCTTGCCAAAATTTGGACACGAACTGGGGTCCCCTGTCGGAAACCACGTCAATCGGGAGGCCATGTAACCGAAAGACGTGGTCAACGACCGTCACCGCTGTCTCCTTAGCTGAGGGTAATTTGGGTAAGGGAACAAAATGGGCTGCCTTCGAGAACCGGTCCACCACAGTCAAAACGACTGTGTTCCCCTGAGAGGGGGGGAGGGCGGTGATAAAATCTAGAGCGATATGGGACCAGGGTCTCGAAGGAACCGACAGCGGCTGAAGTAACCCGTCTGGAGGTCGATTGGAAGTCTTACCAGTAGCACAAACCGAGCAGGCCAAAACAAAATCGTGAATGTCGCGAGCCATAAGTGGCCACCAGAATCGTTGCTTGACTAAAAAGCTAGTGCGATTAACTCCTGGATGGCAAGCTATATTGGAGCCATGACCCCACTGGATAACGTCAGACCGTAATCCCTCCGGCACAAACAAACGATTCGGTGGGCAACCGGGCGGAGGCGTTACCCCTTCTAAGGCCTTCTCGACCCTCGATTCGACCTCCCATGTGAGTGTGGAAATGAATAGAGTCTCGGGTAAAATGCACTCGGGAGTAGACGGGCGTTCAGAAAAATCAAATATGCGAGACAAGGCGTCGGGTTTGATGTTCTTGGAACCCGGACGGTATGAAAGAGTAAAGTCAAAACGACCGAAAAAAAGTGCCCACCGAGCCTGCCTGGAGTTCAATCTTTTGGCGGTTCTGATGTATTCTAGGTTCTTGTGATCAGTCCAGACGATAAAAGGTACCCCCGACCCTTCTAACCAGTGGCGCCATTCCTCCAACGCTAACTTAACTGCCAACAGCTCTCTGTTACCAATGTCGTAGTTACGTTCGGCTGGTGACAAACGATGGGACAAAAACGCGCAGGGATGCATCTTGTCGTCTGCCGGAGAGCGTTGGGACAACACTGCACCTACTCCCACCTCTGACGCGTCGACCTCCACCATGAACTGACGTGAGGGATCAGGGGCAACAAGGATGGGGGCTGAAACAAAGCGGCCTTTCAGTTGGGTAAACACGGCTTCCGCCGTGTCAGACCACCTGAACGTAGTTCTGGGGGAGGTCAAGGCAGTCAGAGGAGCGACTAGTTGGCTGAAATTGCGAATAAAACGCCGGTAGAAATTGGCGAACCCCAAGAACCTCTGCAGGGCCTTGCGAGAATCCGGGGTTGGCCAATCCACCACAGCCTTGATCTTCTCAGGGTCCATCCGCATACCTTCAGACGACACGATGTGTCCCAAGAACGGCACCGACTGTGCATGAAAATCGCATTTCTCCGCCTTGACAAAAAGCCCATTCTCTAACAACCTCTGAAGCACTCGTCGGACGTGTTGCACATGTTCCTGGAGAGAAGAAGAAAAAATCAATATGTCATCCAGGTAGACATATATGAACTGATCGATCATATCTCGCAACACGTCATTGACCAGTGCCTGGAAAACTGCTGGGGAGTTGGACAACCCAAAAGGCATGACCAAATATTCAAAGTGCCCCCTGGGGGTGTTAAAAGCAGTTTTCCACTCATCCCCCTCCCTAATGCGAACCAAATGATAAGCGTTACGCAAATCCAATTTTGTGAAGATAGACGCTCCCTGCAACCTCTCGAAGGCTGAAGACATCAGCGGCAAAGGATACGTATTCTTTACCGTGATGTTATTCAACCCCCGGTAATCAATACAAGGTCGCAGAGAACCGTCCTTCTTCCCCACAAAAAAGAACCCCGCCCCCGCTGGAGAAGAGGAAGGGCGAATGAACTTGGTTGCTAGAGAATCAGAAATGTATTTCTCCATAGCCTCTCTTTCTGGAATAGAAAGCGAATATAACTTGCCCTTAGGCGGAGACTTACCTGGCAGTAAATCTATAGCACAGTCATAGGGACGATGCGGAGGAAGAGAAGCAGCACGAGACTTACTGAACACCTCCTTCAGATCCAGATACTCTGCGGGCACGTTAGACAGATCCCCTGTTTCCTCCTGAAAAACAGAAACAGGCACAGACGAACAAGCAGACACGAGACAAGACTTATGACATTCCTTGCTCCACTCCAGCACTGATCCATGAAGCCAGTCCACCCGGGGATTGTGTTGGAGGAGCCAGGGATGTCCGAGGACGACGGGTGCAAGAGGTGAATCCATGATGTAGAATGAAACTGTCTCAGAGTGATTGCCAGAAGTGATAAGGGTAATGTCTTGAGTGGAGAGGGAAATGGTGGGGAGTTCTTGTCCATTGAGTGCGTGAACAGAGATCCTATGAGTGAGAGGTCTGAGGGGAATCTGAAATTTCTGTGCAAAAGTGTGGTCCATAAAATTACCCTCAGCCCCGGAGTCCAGAAGTGCTTGGCAGTCGTGCTGATGGACTGACCATCTTAGTCTTGCCGGGAGGAAAGTGGAGGTAGATGTAATCGCTGATGAGGTCTTCCTAGCGGAGATCCCACCCGATAGTAGCCTCAAGTTTACTATCGGGCTTGGCCTTTTACCGGGCAATTATAAGCAAAATGTCCCGCTCCTCCACAATACAGGCAAAGGCCCTGGGACCTCCGCCTCTCCCTCTCCTCCCGGGAAAGCCGAGCTCGACCCACCTGCATGGGCTCGGGATCGTAGACGGGGCTGACCACGTCCCTGCCGCTGGATCGTGTCCCGTCATTTCCTCCGAAGGTACGGGTGGACGGAACCCGACGCTCGACCCTTGACAATCGAGCGTCCACCCGCAGAGCAAGATCAATGAGGCCATTCAGTGTGGTCGGCAGATCCAGGGCGTAAATCTCTTTCTGGACGTGGTCAGCCAACCCATGCAGGAACATATCCCACTGCGCCTCCTCGTTCCAGCCGCACTCCGCCGCCAAGGTCCGAAACTCGATCGAGAAGTCGGAGACAGACTTATCTCCCTGACGAAGGTCCGCCAATGTTCTGGCTGCCTCCCTCCCCGAGGCAGCCCGATCGAATACCTTTCTCATCTCGGCGGCGAGGGTCTGGAACGAGGCGCAGCATGGATTCTGATTCTCCCACACCGCCGTCCCCCACAGCGCCGCCTTCCCGGTTAGCAGCGTCAGCACGAACGCCACCTTTGCCTGTTCCGTGTTGAAAGTATGTGGTTGAAGAGCGAAGTGCATGGAGCAGCGTGTCAGAAACGCTCTGCAAAAAGCTGGTTCTCCAGCGTATGACTCAGGTACCGGTAGGCGGGGCTCGGTCTGCGATGGTCTCTCTGGAGGTGGTGGGGGAACGGCCGGCGTGGGCGGCGCAGCGGGACTCTGTAGGCGTTGGATCTGCTGGGTGAGCTCGGACACCTGCGTCACTAATGCTTGTACTGCCCGGCCCGTGTCGCCGATCTCTCGCTGCTGAGAATCCATCCTCCGAATGCTATGTTGGATAAACTCTTCCAAAGATCCCGAAGATGAACTTGCTGCTTCCATTTGTTGGTCAGATCGTTCTGTCATAACGTCTGGATGAAGGACAGGAAGCAAACGCAAGTTAAACAGTTTAATGGATGGAAATGAGGATACAGTACAAGCAGGTGGAACACAGTGACGCAGGGACTTCGATGGCCAGGATCCGTGAAGAAGTGCTGTGCAGAGGTGACGGTGAGATGACAGGAGAACCAGATGCAGACGACGAGGAACAGGAACACAAGGCAGGAACAGAACACCGGAACACCAACACGCAGGACATCACACAACGATCTGACAGGGATGATAGAACAGCGGTGAGTATTTAAGGAGACGTGAGATTGACTGCAGCTGGTGATGAATGACGATCAGCTGGAGCGGATCAGGTGATGTCATACACTCACGCCCACTACACACGTGCACTCACACAACAACATAAACACAAGACTAGAAGGAACAGAGAATATGTCTACCGTGACAGGTTGATTTTCTCCTTGATTCTTTTAACTCAAAAGTTAAAGGTGTAATTGATGACATTGCTCCAGTAAAGTCAGGAAGAGTGGTAGACAAAAAGCACCTTGGAGAAACTCAACAGCAGTGCAAAATATGAAAAGAAAATGCAGAAAAACAGAGCGCATGTGGCGGAAGACAAAACTTGTAGTCCATTATAACATCTACAAAGACAGCATTCATGCTTTCAATATGGAACTAGGCAAAGCTAGACAGACTTTCTTCTCAAATATTATAAACAGCAACTTAAACAACACACGCACTCTTTTTGCTACTGTAGAGAGACTGACAAACCCCCCAAGCCAGATTCCCAGTGAAATGCTCTCAGACAGCAAGTGCAGGGAGTTTGCTTACTTCTTCTCTGAGAAAATTAATAATATCAGAAAGGTGATCAGCACATCCTTGAGTTGCACTGGGGTCAGACAGATCAGACCACAACCTGAGAAAGTAGTCACTATGTCTGATTTTAAAGAAATTGATTGCAAAATTTTAGAAGAAATCGTACAGCACCTTAAAACATCAACATGCGCCCTTGACACACTCCCCACATCTTTCTTCAAAAGTGTGTTAAACAGCTTAAAAGCAGATCTTCTAGAAATGGTAAATGCTTCACTTCTCTCTGGGAGTTTTCCAAACTCCCTAAAAACTGCAGTTGTCAAACCCCTCCTAAAAAAGAGAAATCTGGATAAGACTATATTAAGCAACTATAGACCGATCTCAAATCTTCCTTTCATAGGCAAGGTCATTGAAAAAGTTGTCTTCAATCAGCTGAACAAATTCTTAAGCTCGAATGGACACTTTGACAATTTTCAATCTGGTTTCCGATCGCATCACAGCACAGAGACAGCGCTCATAAAGATAATAAACGATATTCGCTTAAATACTGATAAAGGCAAATTATCAGTGCTGGTACTACTCAACCTCAGTGCTGCATTTGACACTGTCGATCACAACATACTTCTTGACAGACTGGAAAACTGGGTGGGGCTTTCTGGGATAGTCCTAAAATGGTTCAGGTCATACTTAGAAGGGAGAGGTTACTATGTGAGTATAGGAGACCATAAGTCTGAGTGGACGTCCATGACATGCGGAGTCCCTCAAGGCTCAATTCTTGCGCCACTCCTATTCAACCTGTACATGCTCCCAATGAGCCAAATAATAAGAAAGAATCAAATCTCTTACCACAGCTATGCAGACGACACACAGATCTACTTAGCCCTATCGCCTAACGACTACAGCCCCATTGACTCCCTGTGCCAATGCATTGATGAAGTCAACAGTTGGATGTGCCAAAATTTTCTTCAGTTAAACAAAGACAAAACTGAAGTCATTGCGTTTGGAAACAAAGATGAAGTTCTCAAGGTGAATGCATACCTTCACTCTAGGGGTCTAACAACTAAAAATCAAGTCAGGAATCTTGGTGTGTCTCTAGAATCAGACCTTAGTTTCAGTAGTCATGTCAAAGCAATAACTAAATCAGCATATTATCATCTGAAAAATATTGCAAGAATTAGATGCTTTGTTTCCAGTCAAGACTTAGAGAAACTAGTGCATGCTTTCATCACCAGCAGGGTGGATTACTGTAATGGACTCCTCACTGGCCTTCCCAAAAAGACCATAAGACAGTTGCAGCTCATACAGAACGCTGCTGCCAGGATTCTGAGCAGAACAAGAAAATATGAACACATCACGCCAGTCCTCAGGTCTTTACACTGGCTCCCAGTTACATTTAGGATTGATTTTAAAGTATTATTACTGGTATATAAATCATTCAATGGCCTAGGACCTCAATATATTGCAGATATGCTCACTGAATATAAACCCAACAGATCACTCAGATCATTAGGATCACGTCAGCTAGAAATACCAAGGGTTCACTCTAAACAAGGAGAGTCCGCTTTTAGCTACTATGCCAGCCGCAGCTGGAACCAGCTTCCAGAAGAGATCAGATGTGCTCCTACAGTAGTCACATTCAAATCCAGACTGAAAACACATCTGTTTAGTTTTGCATTTACTGAATGAGCACTGTGCCACTGTATGTGTCCGACTGTTTGAACTGTATTTTATTTAATTTTTTATTCTAAACTGTTTTAATTATTCTTATTTCTGTTGATTGTTTTAATTTCTTTATTCTAAACTGTTTTAATTATTCATATTTCTTTTGATTATTTTAAATTTCTTCTATGTAAAGCACTTTGAATTACCACTGTGTATGAAATGTGCTATATAAATAAACTTGCCTTGCCTTGCCTTGCCTTGCCTTCTTTTCAATCGTAGATTGGAATTAAAAGAAACAAAAGAAAGAGATCCCCAAAGGGAACTCACGAAGGAATCACATTCTGGCAGGAGTGAGAGAGTAAGACAAGAGAGAGAGAGAGAGAGAGAGAGAGAGAGAGAGAGAGAGAGAGGGAGAGAGAGAGAGAGAGAGAGCGCGCATTGGTAAACTTCACCCAGACAATAACCCCTCTGAAACAACACGAAAAACATCATCTTAAAGCTTCCTAGAAGCTGATATAGAAATATACTTGCACAGTTTCTTGGTCTCTCTGTGTCTTGTTGCGTGTTCCTAAAACGGCCTGTCCCGGCCGCGTGCAGGAGCGGATCTTCTTTGTTCCGTGTGCGCGCGTCACGTGGCGTTCGGCGCGCGCGCTTTGAACAGAAATTGAAAGTCTTTGAGGTAACATTACCAAATTCGGCTGAATTCATCTCCTCTCCTGTGAGATGAGTTAGGTTGGAAACTTAAAGAAAACAAAACTTTTAAACAAACAAAAGAAAGAAAGGATTTCCCTAGGGGAAATCGTATCAGAGACTACATGACTAAGGCAGACGTAGGCAAGGAGGTCAGAGGCAAGAGGAGGGGTGAGAAGAGGGCCAGTCCTTTTGAAGACCTGATGTTTCCGCCTCCTCTGAATCGGATTGTCCAATCATTGTTCAGGAAATCTTGAGCGGGAAAGTTGTCTTTGTTTGGTTTGACAGCTTTATCTACATAAATTACGACAGAGGCAGAACCTGTCTTTCCTTTCCACAGATTCTTAAACATAACAGGAGAGATGTTATACAGGCAATCATACTTTTTACGGTAACCCAATACATATATCTGGCTGCGTCAGACAAAGAGTTTTCAAATGACCTCAAACACGACATGTAACAATGAGAGGAATTCAGGTTTACGTCTCAAATATACGTAATATAGGCATTTGTGGTTCCTTTTAAACTACAAACATTCCCAGATCTTGCAATCGGACGTAGGCCATCAAACACACATAAAACATATCAAATATGTATTGTTAAATGTCTTTTTGACTGGAAATTCCTTGAAAGTCCTTATGGGTGTGTGTAGTGTGGACAGAGAGAGAGATCCTGCATGCACATTCTTTTGGGTCGTAAACTTGTAACATGACACTTCGGCCAGTGTTAGCAGTTTGTGTATGTGTGTGTGTGTTGAAGTCCCAGGGTTTATGGGAAGAAATACATTTAGTTATTTAGATGATCCGTCATTCCGCTCAGTCCTTACATAATTAAATATCAATATATCAACTGTCTATGATAGATAACTCCTAAGGGAATTCATTTGTTATCGAATAATCTGTTCGCCAGCGAACTGACCATCAATCTGTTATTAAATTATTATTATTATTTCCTTTATTTAACCAGGAGAATCACATTGAGATATTGCTATCTCTTCTTCCAGAGAGACCTGGTCAAGACGGCGGAACAAAAAAAAAAATCACTGAAAAGAAATATCACAATTTACACATTCACAAACAACATGGATAAGAAGGAGTCAAGGAAAACAGTTACAATTGTCCTTTAAAACATTGAGTAAAAGACGTTTCAAAGAGGTCAGGGTTGGAAGTGCATCTAGCTTCAATACATTTTGTAGTTCGTTCCAAGTCCAAGGAGCGTAAAAAGAAAAAGCACTTTTACCAAATTCTGACAATACCCTTGGGACTTTTAGCTGGAGACGAGAGCTAGACCTAGTTTGATAGGTATTTGTATAATAGATTAAAAGATTTGAGATATAAGAAGGTAACTTACCTAAAAGAGCTTTTGCAATAAATAAGTACATGTGTAATTTTCTCCTTTGATGTAAAGATGACCAAGCTAAGGAATCATAAAGAATACAATGATGTGTCCGTGACTCTGCACCAGAAACAAAGCGTAAAGCAGCGTGATACACGCAATCTAATTTTCTGAGTAAAGTCTCAAGGAAGTTAACTTAGAAAAGGCAGACTATTTCTCTGGCCAAGATAAACAGTTTCCCTATTCTATAAACAGATACTATTTGAAGTATCTATTATTGTAAAGCTTGTAGCTAAATCTAACATCTCATTGACTTAATACATGAGCAGGTAGGCAGTTCCCTTATCGTAGGGAACTCAACACTGCGTCGTTGAAAACGACTCTTTGGGGACGCTACCTTAGCGTGCGCTCCTGAAGTATGAATGAAACTAATCCAATCCTGATTGGTGTTGCGTCGTGACGTAACATGTGACGGCATAACCGGAAGCATAAAAGTGACGCTGACACACACACACATTAGCTTTCGCTCTTCAGCAAGCGCTCTATGTTACGACTGTCTGTCTTATTTGGTGTTGTTTTGTCTATTATCTATTGCAAATATGTCCAGCGAACAGTTTAAAAGGTGTGTGCACCCCTGCCCTCGTTTTATCACGGGTGGGGACACACATCAGTTATGTGTGAACTGTTTGGGAGCGCAGCAGCTCTCGAGGGAGCTGCCTGTGGAGACTGTGAAGCACTACCCATTAGAGTGCTGCACTCCCGGCTGGCATGTTTTGATGAGCTCGGTTAGGCTCGTGTTCCCCACGGCTCTGGTCCCGCCTCCGTTGAGGCGGTGCGGCGATTGAGATCGTGGGGTTCGCAGCGGGATCTTGCAGATGAGAATGAGACTGCTGCGGCACTTTCTCATTCTTCATCTGAGGATCCCGAAGCCCCTGTGAGTGGTGCAGAAGCCCGCGTCACGGCTTCTTCTGCCCACGATCAGGTCCTGTATCAGTATCTGCTTTAGAGGAAGTGGATGTGCTCAGCATTGATGCGGATGACCGTGACTTAGGCGCGCCAGCTCACGGCCAAGCATATGAGGAGCTGGTGGAGGTTGTGACTCGTGCTGTGGCCAGACTTAACATCGGCTGGCCACAAGATGAGCAGGGAACGCAAGTCAATTCATTTCCTGCGGCACAGGTCACAGCCTCAGCGCGGGGGTTTGCCATTTTTCCCCGATCTCCACAAAAAAGATCTCGAGATCGTGGGATAAACCGCATTCGTCCCGTGTCTCCAATCCCACTGCGGTGGATTATAGTAATGTTATGGGGGCACGGGACATGGGCTATGGGAAGATGCCGAAAGTAGAGGAGGCTTTGGCCGGATACCTCTCTCCCGAGGCGGCATCTTCCCTTAAAACATCTTCCGATAAAACCGTATCGACTACAGCCTGCCGGTCTTCCGCTTCAGGGGGTTGAGAAGGATGCTCGAAAAACACCAGAGGCCAGTCTCGAGAGGCTGGTTCCCTTAGTAGATTTTGTAGAGGCATGGTATCATCTTCCCAACATATCTGCATGGGTCCTGCATTTAATACAATCTGGGTACAGACTGCAGTTCGGGCACCGCCCCCCCAAATCTTCTGGGGTGGTGCGGACTACAGTGGTTCCAGAGCAGGCTCAGGTGATGGAACAAGAAGTGCAATCTCTGCTGTTAAAGGAGGCCATAGAACGTGTTCCTCCTTCAGACAGGGAGTCCGGGTTCTACAGCCGGTACTTTATAGTACCAAAGAAGGATGGAGGGCTGAGGCCAATTCTAGATCTCAGACATCTGAACCGCTCTCTGAGGAGATTCAGGTTCAAGATGCTTACTATTCCTGTCATCGTGAGTCAGATCAGATCCGAGGACTGGTTTGTCACGATAGATCTAAAAGACGCCTATTTTCATGTATCCATCCTTCCATGTCACAGGAGGTTCCTGAGGTTCGCTTTCAGGGGCGAAGCTTACCAATATCGGGTTCTTCCGTTCGGCCTAGCACTCTCTCCCTGCACATTCACCAAGTGTATGGATGCAGCACTTGCTCCACTGAGACTTCAGGGCATCCGCATATTGAATTATATCGACGACTGGGTCATTCTGGCCCAGTCTCGAGAAATGGCGGTTCGGCATCGAGATGTCGTCCTTGGCCACATTAAAAAATTGGGGTTGAGACTCAACACAAAGAAGAGTGTGCTAGAACCATCCCAGTGCACAACGTTTCTGGGCGTCGTGTGGAACTCGATTACGATGCAGGCACGCATGTCTCCTGCGCGTATCGAGTCCATTCTGGCGATGGTGTCCGGGTTAAAGCTAGGCCAGGCCATCACTGTAAAGCAATTTCAAAGACTGCTGGGCCTTATGGCAGCAGCATCCAACATTATACCTTTGGGCCTTCTATACATGAGGCCCCTTCAGTGGTGGCTGAAAGCCATGGGTTTTTCCCCAACCATGGACGGCCGCTTTGCCAGTGGTCTGTGGCAGGACCATCATCATTCGAGGCACATAAATTGTCTAGAGATGTTGGCTGTGTTCAGGGCTCTGAGGAGCTTCCTTCCAGGACATCAAGGGTTACCATGTCCTAGTACGATCGGACAATACATCAGTGGTAGCTTATTTGAACCGACAAGGGGGACTCAGATCGCACCCTCTGTACAGATTGGCGCATCAGATTATTCTTTGGTCCCAAGGGAAAATACTGTCTATCAGAGCAATGTATGTTCCGGGGGGTTCCGAATCAGGGAGCAGACATCCTGTCGAGGCATGGCTTTCAGCGCAGTGTTGAGTTCCCTACGATAAGGGAACGTCTCGGGTTACGTCTGTAACCCTTGTTCCCTGAGGAGGGAACGAGACACTGCGTCGTCCTGCCACGCCCCTCGAGGCCTTACAGCGTCTTGCTTCATCGCGAGGCTAATGTGTGTGTGTGTCAGCGTCGCTTTTATGCTTCCGGTTATGCCGTCACATGTTACGTCACGACGCAACACCACTCAGGATTGGAATAGTTTCATTCATACTTCAGGAGCGCACGCTAAGGGAGCGTCCCCAAAGAGTCGTTTTCAAAGACGCAGTGTCTCGTTCCCTCCTCAGGGAACAAGGGTTACAGACGTAACCCGAGACGTTTTCAAAGCATGAATATGAATTTAATTCAGGTAAACTACGTTATACATCGTGACTACAGTTACACGTAATAAATGTATTTACAACAGATAAACATCGACGAACGAGAATACATACAGGGAGGGAGAGAGAAATATGCAGAGAGAGAGAGAGAGTTATGGGAAGATCCGGAAGAATCTTCAGAATAGCAAAATCACAGGGACATTTAAGTTAATCTTTGAGAGACAACAAGAATTCAACAAATCTTAAACCTTAAAAGCGTGATCAAACACAGATACTTGCACAAGTAACTCTTTTGGTGTGGCTGATATGAAGAAAGTGTACGTCTCGGTCCTGCGCGTCACGTGGTCCTTTGGGCGCGTGCTCGTTCAGTGTGCGGCTGCCCGCGTTTGCTTTCGTTCAGCTGCAAGTTTGAAAGTCCCTTGTAGATGGATTTGCTGAAGAGATAATTCAGGCGGTGTTCTTTTCACTCGTCGGTGGAACTAAACACGAAGAATTATCTAAGACTGAAAACACAAACTAAACTAGAAACAAACAAAAGAAAGGCGAAGAGCTCGCCCCGAGGTGAGATGTTACACGATGAAACGAGGACAAGAAGAAGAGGGTAAGAGAGAGAAGGAAGAGTGCCAGCGTCCTTTAAAGACACTTTTGGTTCACGCCTTCTCTTGCGTGGATGCACCAATCAGCTGGGAGAAAAGTGCCCGTGAATCCTTCTTTGTTTGGTTTGACGGCTTATCTGCGTAATTTATGACTGGGGCAGAACCTCGTCATTTTCCTTCCAAAGAGGATTAAACATAACAGGAGAAATGTTATACATGTAAACATACATTTTATCATAAACTCATCTATATATTTAGCCAGTTCGATCAATATGAATGCAACGGTACCACGAACGATATAGGAAGATTATAAGAATAGAGAGTTACATTTAAAATGCATAATATAGTATTTATAATTCACTTGAGGCTATGATAAAATCATAACAAAAGACACACATAAAAACCTATCAAATATATCTTAATAAATGTCTTTTTATGAGGAAATTCCTTAAGTTCTTTATGTGTGTGTGTATGTGTGTGTGGTGTATGCGTTGGACATCTCTGAGAGGTCCGGCCAGGGCACCTGGAGTTTGGTGCCTGCAGTGGGGGAAGTTCGTGAGGAGTTCTGGGACACATCACAGGGACGTAAATGTTTCAGAAACAGTCTCATGCAGACATTCTGGTGCCAATGTCCGTAATTTACATTAATTCTAAAAGACTTTGGGCTTTAGGAAGAATGTGCTTTAGTTGTGTTCAGAGGAGTGACCCCATGATTTACCCAGATACCCTACGTTCAATACAATAAACTTGAATAACCTATAAAGAAAACAAATAAGAATAATACTTCTGCAACTGAAAATTGTGGGCAATCACCATCCTATTTCACCAAAATGCTCTGAAGCACTACTGGAGAAATGTCTGCTTGCTGCCATCAGGCAATGTAGTATAATTTCCTTCTCTTGCTATAACCACTTGCCTTTTATTTAAACAGTGATGTTTATTATGTAAAGTCTAAAGGGTGTTCTGAATGTTCTGAGCAAGAAACTAGAGTAACATGTTCGGTTAAATTTTGTGGCCACAACATATCAAACTTGTGTGAGACTTTTTTTGTCATCCTTAATTGAAAATAAAATATTAATTTATTAATAACATCAATTTCTGATCCCAGGTTGCTATAGTTACACAGGTTTGTTTACTTCTTAAACTTGTGGTCACAAGAAATAAATGTCCCTTCCCGGTCACCATAAAACAACACTGTCTGATCTATATTTTAAAACAAACAAATAAACAATTTAATAATTATAACATATACATGCATGCATACATACATACATACATACATACATGCATGCTTTGTTGTTTACTTTTTCTCACGATTACTAATACCTGTTTGTAAATAAATAAATTTGGTCTCTATTCATATATTTAGGTGCATAAGCCATCCAATTACAGAACTATTACAATAGCAGAAACAGTCTTTTAAACAAATTAAAATGAATGAATGAATGAATTAATTCATTAATTAATTAACTAACAAAAAAAATATATATATAGAAAGGGAGAAAGTAAATAAATAAATAGATTTATGAATGCTTAGTTTACTTTTACTCATTATTCCTCATATCTGTCAGTTTTATCAGTTGCATAACCTATCCATCTTTTTTTCAAAATCATGCATAGCACTTAAGCTGTGAATTAATACAATTTATAGAAAGTAAATTATGTAAAGTAAATTATTTAAATCTGTCTACTTATTTTTCTGCCATCTTTTCCGAGAAGGGAACTAGATGCTGCGTCATGGTGTTGATGCTTTGGGAACATGTCCAGGCATGACCAGTGTCTGAAGCATGTGTAACAACAGCAATACTATGATGTCACATGAAATGCCCATGCATATAAAATGGCACCTGTATTAGACATCATCAGCCTTATTGTCTGAAGGAGATGCGTAGGCATGCTCGAGGCATGAAAGTGCTTGAAAGTAGCTTTTGACGCGTTGGACCCGAGTTCAAATCCGCCTTTTGCCGAACTTTCTCTTCTCCCTTTTCCCAACACCAGTGTTGTGCCTGAACGCGTTCATTGAACGATAGTTCATGAACTCGTTCATATTTTAGGCAAACGTGAACTGAACGTACTGTATTAATGCCTGATGAACGTTACTGTGAACTCGTTCATTCTGGTGTCTGTGAACGAACGCTCTCTCAGTTTAACTTCGTTCAATTGGGTGCCATATTTCTATAAAGCCTTCCAGGCAAAACCCGGCTAAAACACACCATAAACAGGCCTTAATATGTAGCGAAAAAAACACCCAATCTGGCAACACCAGCCACCAGTGTTGCACAGCCGCATGCGTCATCAAAACAAAAAGCAACATGTAGTCGACAAAGCAGCGAGGACTGGATGCGTCGTATTGTAACGCCGGGATAGCTCACAGCCGAAGCCTCTAGGCCAGACAAACTCACGGAGGCGATTGCCATATCACAACAGCTTGCGCTTTATTTCCCCAATCAAACTTGGGTAAACTGTTTGTCCCACGCTCCGTCCACAGCGTTACCAAACAAAACATAAACAGATCAAATAAAATGAGCACCACTACCCTCATACATCGAGGCGCACGGTACAATACCATACAGATATAGAGTGTAGAGTTTAACAGGGCGCGCGCAGCTCTTAAAGGGGCCACACCTTATATCCACTCGTTACAGTATGATCATTTAAACGAGTTTTATGACAAGGTCGGTGAGGATGGGAAAAATCTTACATTTCTGAGCAAACTTTGCCCGCCGATAAAATAATTGCTGTCTGTTGTTGTGGGCTGTGGCAATAATTTAAAAAAGTAGCTTGCAACAAATTTATGGAAAAAAAAAACCTATGAACTAGTTCATTTTTTGAATTGTGAACTATGAACTGAACTAGTTCATTTTAAAATGTGTGAACTGAACTTTGAACTAGTTCATGTAGAAAGTGAACTTTCCCAACACTGCCCAACACATATGAGATGTAAAATGTATAGCCTATACCATAAAGGTCTCTAGCGTTATATTTTGACAACGAACTAAAATCGAAACCATGATATGGCTTTGTGCCTTTATAAAACAGCACAAGACTGTAATTAAGTAGGCTAAATAGGCATTCTGTTTGTGCTGCGTGATTGAAAGAAAAGTGCGCTCTTTGCTCATGCGATCAGCATGGTGATCTGGTGTTTTCTCCAAAATAAAAGCTCAAGGGTTTATTTCTTGCAAGTGAAGAAATTAGGACAAAAGTATTTTAATTTTCCTATACTATAGTGTAATGTAGGCTAAAATATACTGTTGAAATATTCATTTTCATTTATACAGTACATTTATAGGCTATATGAATTTTACGTCATAGGAATAATTATATAAATCATTATTACATTATTATAATAATTGTTTGGCATCCTAAAACACCATTGATAATGTAATGTAGACTGAGACTCATAACCAAAAAGATGTTTGAGCCCTAATGTCCTGGTACAAATCAATGCTTTTTCTTTGTTCAATGAGCAGTTCATGGGTTGAAGCTCTTAATTTTGATCTCTCAGAGTGCACCAGATTGATGCATTTAACCTTAAAATGTACAAAATTTTCTTGCGGGGGAGCATGCCCCCCAAGCCCCCTAGAGGTCCACCCAACATAGTTTTACCAAATCCTATGTGAAAGAACGACCATTTATGATCTTTACTCTAGCATAGAAGGCCTACAACAAAGTTCCTTTTAAGTCAGTAAAACTGTAAATGCCATATTAAAATGTCCTTGGACAAAATATACATTTGGCCTGCCTAAGTGGGGGTCTACAAGACATTGTGCCCAGGGGCCTCCCAACTTTTACAAGTTGATAGTACTGAAATGTGTGTTGGCAGTGCCTCTACACAACCATCATATAATGATAAAAATCCATCCAGTGTTTTTGTTTTAATCTCCTTATATGTTTTCCCGTGCCTCAAATTGAGCCGTCACTAGTGACGTCACCAGATCGGATGCCCCGTCCACGATTGATAATTGACAGCAGTGTTTCAAACACAGACCCGCCCTGAGCGAGCTGTCATCATAGTCCACCATTGTTGATACACTGGAGCAGAATAGCGTCTAAGCAATTGTGGTCTGTTCTTGGGTGTAATAAGGAACACAGCAGTCATTTCAATGTTCCTAAATCCGAACCGCTTAAGACACAGTGGCTGAGTTTTATTTTTGAAGGGAATATTGCCAACGATCAACGTAAATGCTTTTATGTTTGTGCTAATCATTTCTCACCAGACTGCTTTATAAACGAGGGTCAGTGTAAATCTGGTTTTGCTAAGAAGTTGCTCCTAAAAAAATAATCGGTACCAACTATTCGTGTTCCAATCGTGCTGCACCTCCAGAAGAAGTGAGTGTAACGTTTTATTAACCTTTAAATATTAATCTTTGCAAATCGCTTGCACGCTTCACGATGAATGCGGCTAATGTTTACACTCAGGGTATATTACAGCATGTTTTCAATGTAACGTTACGACGTTCTCAATATAATTCATAATCCCACGTTTAATGAACAACGCGTTATGGTTAATGTGTTACTAAAAACTGTACGCAGGAGTTAAAGTTAATGTGGTAACACTAAGTTACACCTGGTTTACTTGTCTGTTACTGATTAAGAAGATAAAGTTATAACTGAATGAAGATGAATGGTAACACAATACCGGCAAAATACTGTTTACATCCTGCAAATGCATATGATTCAAGACTATTAATACCCCCGCTGCCATTCTAGTTCCAAAATATACCCTCAACTGTTGTCAAGGCAACACCGCGTGCGTTGTGTCAAAACGCCCCTAAAGAACAGAGGGGCGGAGTGAGCAAAGCTCATTATCGTTTAAAGGCATATGCACTGAAACGGCGTGTTGAAAACGGAGCTGTTTTTGACCAGGTAAAATGAATGGTTTCTTACAATACAAATTATCATTTTTAATAAAAGTATATTACAAAGTTTTCATTTAGACCCTTAAGATTAATATTAACTTGACGTGGCATTATATGACCCCTTTAATAATCCCAGTGGGGAATTACTTCCGTTACAACTCCAGATATACATACATACAACATATTTACATACTACATATAATATTATAACAACATAATATGAATTAAACTTCACTATAACGCTATCGATTAAGTCAGCTGGCATGAGCTTGAGTCACTGCACGTTTATGTCACACAAAACTCTATTAGCTCCAAAATCCTTTTACGCACACCACAAGGAAGTCATCTTTGACTATTTAAGCACGTTATTTAACAGTTCTACACACCTATTACACAAAGAACACACGCACAAAATAACACTTTCTGTCTCCATTTCCAACCTTTTTACACAAACCACAAGGAAATAATCTCAGACTATTTAAACGTTATTTAGCAGTTCTCCACATCCATTACGCAAAGAAAACACGATCAAAATGACACTCTCCATCTCCATCCCCACCACCTTAGTATATTAAATACTATAGTGTACTACTTACAATTGCTTGGCTAGTCAAAGCTGATCCCACTTTTTTTTTTTTTTTTTTTTTTTTTTTTTATAAATCTTTTTATAATTTTTTTTCCTTACTGAACAGAGGTCCAAAATGGTAACATTAGCACGGTATACCATATACATAAAAGTGAAGCAATTCTAGTTACAGGTTAGAATTCGTGATACATAGAATAGAGGAGTTCCAGACAGATCACAGTGGTAACATCAGATGAGTAAATTAAGGGTTACAAATATGTAATTAAGTATAAGACCCAGTATACATTCATCATATTCCAAAGTAATCCAATACAGGCTTCCATATTTTCCTAAATAGTTCTCTGATCCCACTTGTTAATAAAAAATAAATGCTACAAGCGCGACGGCACCATGGTCTTACCTGAGCTACAGGCAGGGTGCCCTGGTTACAGGTTTCCAAATGTCGAGGTGCGCGCTGGGGTCGTGGAGATAAAGTCTCTCATGTGGGGACAAATGTCCAGGGAGTTCAAAATGTCTGTGTGGGCATGCATCAGCAAAGGTGTGTGAGTCTTTTCTGGGTCATGGTGCTGCGTACCCATGTTTCCCTATAAAGTACATTTAGTTGAAAGCTTTTTTTAAAAAGATACGTTTTTAGGTTTTGTTTAAAAACATCTGTAGTCTGTAGGGCCCTCAGGTGTTCAGGGAGGGCATTCCACAGCCTCGGAGCAGCCGATGAAAAGGCCCTACCACCCATGCTGCAGAGCTTGGTTCTGGAGACATAAAGGGTGTTTGTGTTTGCAGACCGGAGAGTGCGTGAGGAGCTCTGGTGTGGGAGGAGTTCCTGTAGGTAAAGGGGGGTATGTCCATGAATGCACTGGTGGGTGAGGAGGGAGACCTTATATTCAATTCTGAGTGGGACAGGGAGCCAGTGAAGAGACTTTAGGATGGGCGTGATGTGATCATGCTTGCGCACCCTCATCAGGATCCTGGCAGCACTGTTCTGGATGTATTGTAGTCTCTGGATGCTTTTGCCAGAGATCCCGATGAGGAGTGCATTACAATAGTCCAGCCTGGAGGACACAAAGGCATGGACGAGCTTCTCTGCATCTGCCAGGTTGAGTGTTGGACGGAGTTTGGCAATGTTCTTGAGGTGATAAAATGATGTCTTACAGAGGTGTTTGATGTGGGTGTCAAAGGTGAGTTGAGAGTCCATTTTAACACCCAAATTGGTGACAGATGTGGAAAGGGCGATGTTTTGGCCCAAGAAAGTGATACTGCTGATGGTGGAAAAGCGGAGCTGATGTGGTGTGCCAATTAAGATGGCTTCCGTTTTAGAACTATTTAGCTGAAGGAAATTGAGCTTCATCCACGCCTCTATCTCCTCCAGACAGGTGTTCAGTGTGGATGCTGGCAAGGGAGCAGAAGAAGTGGGGGTTGTCCTGAGATACAGCTGTGTGTCATCAGCATAACAATGGAATGATATACCATGTCTGCTAATGACTTTGCCAAGAGGCAGCATGTAAATGGAGAAGAGTGTGGGGCCCAGCACAGAGCCCTGAGGGACACCGCAGGTGACATTATGAGTGTGTGATTTGGCTTTGCCCAGGGCTACGTGCTTAGTTCTGCCATTCAGGTATGAGTTAAACCAGTTGTGAACATTTTCTGAGAGTCCAATGGTGTATTGCAGGCGGTGGAGGAGGATGGTGTGGTCTACTGTATCAAAAGCAGCTGTTAGGTCTAGTAGGACGAGTAGAGATGGAGAACCAGTATCAGCTGCCATCATCAGGAGGTCATTGGTGATCCTGACCAAGGCTGTTTCTGTGCTATGGCGAGGGCGGAAACCCGACTAAAACTTTTCAAACAAGTTATTGTGTTTAAGATGAACATGGAGTTGAGCTGCAACTGTTTTTTCCAGAACCTTTGATAGGAATGGAAGATTGGAAATGGGCCTGTAGTTGGAGAGAACTTCTGGATCCAGAGTGGGTTTTTTCAGTAGAGGTCTGATGACAGCAGTTTTTAATGGTGATGGGATGTGACCAACCAGGAGGGAGTGGTTTATGATCTTTGTGATAAATGGAGAAATGGCAGAGATGTTGGCCTTCAGCAGGGCTGAAGGGAAAGGGTCCAGGGCACAGGTGGACGGCTTAATTTGTTTAATGATGTTGACGTGTTACAAATGTATCAATTGTTTAATTTAGGTTTCCAATAGTATAAACTGATAAAGTTTAGTAGACTGATTTCTCCAACAAGAGTATCCTTTCCTGCTAGCTCTATGATATTTTAAATGAGTAAAATTACTGAGACTCAAACCCTTTGTCTCTATGATAATGTTAATGTTTGAGCAATCCAGGCTGATGGGATTAGCATATCAAGGATCCGAATGCTGATGAGATCAGGGCTGGGGAATTTCCGGTAACGAGCGGACTTCCGTACTACATTTGCATGCTTTGTTTGAATTTGTCTCCACCTCCAGAAGTCCCTCCTCTTAAAATGCCTATAATATACCATGTAAAGTTACTTTAATTTAGACTCGTGACTAGCTTGAAGACTACAGCAACGAACAAGCTGGTGTGCTCAATAAAGAATCCTGCTTAAGATACTGCCCGAGTCTCCTGGTCTTCGCTTCTGAGTTTCTACACTTGAGAAGAAATAAGTTTACTACAATGTCCTCCACTTCTTCCTGTGTGGTATCAGAGAAAGAACAGAGGGGCTGGACAATCTCAAACGGTGGGTCCGCCGTTAGGAGGGGCAGGACAGCAGTGGCGGAGAGGTGTGAGCGGATGTTATTAACTTTTTGTTTGAAAAAAGTGATGTCCATGTTACACCTCTCTTCGGTGGTCTCAAGGTGGGAGAGTAAGGGGGGTTTAAGAAGGTGGTTTATTGTTGAAAAAAGTTGTTTGGAGTTACCGGGGCTGTTATTGATGATAGTGGAATAAAACCTGGACCGTGCGTCCCTCAGAGCTTCTGCATATACCATCTTTTGCTCCCTGTATGCCTGTTTGTGAACAGTCAGTCCAGAGGCCTTTAGCTGCCGCTCAAGGACAAGCCCAGCCGCCTTCATCTTTCGCAGCTCAGAGGTGTACCAGGGTGCAGAGCGCGTGAATGAGACTGACCTGGACATTAAGGGGGCGTGGAGGTCCAGAAGACTGCTCAGGGACTGGTTGTAGAAATCCACGGAGTCAGCTACAGAAACGAAGTCAGTAAATCCGGAGGCGAGATGTTGAAGGTCCAGGCCAGGGCATCTGCATTGATGTTTTTCAGCTTTCTGTAATGGATCTGCCGCCTTGGTTTGGTGTGGGGTGAAGGAAAGGGCAACTCCATTGACACAACCTTGTGATCTGAAACACCGAGATCATAAACATGTAGGTTGCTAATGAGGGCGGAGTTAGAGATGACCAAATCGAGTGTGTGTCCCCTGGAATGTGTGGGGACATCAACATGTTGTAAGTCGAGGGAGTCTAGTAGCTGAAGGAAATCAGCAGCGGGATGACATGAGGGGGTGTCGACATGCATATTTATATCTCCCATGATTATTGTATTTGCATAGGTCGTACAGAGTGTTGTGAGGAGATCAGACATTTCTGGGATGAAAGTAGAGTTGAGTTTAGGGGGCCGGTAGATAAGGAGAACAGTCATTGGAAAGGAGGGCTTACATGTAAATGCAAGACACTCGCAGGAAGATGTTGCAGGCAGTACGATGGGGGACAGCTCTAGGTCCTGTCGGTGAATGACAGCTAGGCCACCACCGCGGCCAGTGCTGCGAGCTGCCTCCAAATAACTGTAGCCGGGGGGACAGGCTTCATTTAGGGCAGAGTAAACCTCTGGCTGATGCCAGGTTTCCGTCAGACACATGAAGTCAAGTCCTTTCTCCCTGATGTGTTCTTCAATCAATGTGGATTTATTATTGATGGATTGAGTGTTGAAAAGTTCGATTTTGACCAATGACTGTGGGGTGAATCTCTGTATGGGTCGCAAAACATTGAAATCTACTCCACGCAGACTGGAATCCACTCCACGAAATGTATCCAGCCGAAAGTGCGAGGATCCCATACTGGAGTGCAGAGGTCTCGAGATATTTCCAGTATTGATGGTAGCTGGAGCGACGGTACTCTGATGACGCATCATACATGTGACGGATGACCAGAGAGATGGGATGTTTGTAGCAGAGCAGCTTGGCTGTTTATGAAAGACGAATTTTCGACCGGAGCCTCTATGAATGTAAAATCCAGGTGTGGTTGCGAAATTAAGTCGTCGGAGTTGCGAGCTGGAATATCTGAACGCCATAGTGAGCTGGAAGTCGTCTGTAGCAGGTAGGTGCCTAGCTACCAAGTTTCCCCACTAGTATAAAAAATGCGCACCTTTTAAAAAAATAAACTAGTGCACAAAGCTCATAAAAATAGCACAAGCACAAAATATATGTAATATATGTAAGCGCAATTAAAGATCACAGGCGGAAAAGCGGCGAACAAACAACGGCAGCGTCCTCTCCTCCTACACACCTACAGTTTGAGCTGGAGTTCAAGGTGATCTGTGTCAAGCTTCTCCGGGAGCTGAAGGGCCTTCAGATTGACGCTCCTTCCCTCTGCTGCTTTGATAATAGCCCTCTCTCGCTTTGCGACAAGTTTCATACTGTCCTGATCAAATCTTCTGTCCAGCTCCGACGATATCACATCTATAGCCTCGAAAAAGCTACGTCGCCAATCCACTGTTTTTGTGCCATACGTGACTGCCTCTGGCTCTCTAGTTTGACGAAGGCGAGCTGGGGTTTTGCTCACTCTAGGGGTGGTGGTGTCTGGCATTTTCAGGGAGGTTTGTAATGCACAGGTTTCAACCTTGCGGATCAGCTCGTCAACAACGGCATCATCCCGGAGTGTGGCTATTTGTTCTCTCAGCACACCTGTGCATTCCATTCACCATGCGCACTTGCTGTGGTACTCTGTAGGCTTGTGGCAACTACTTCACAGGGCTCGAACAGGGCATGGCAGCATAAAAGATCGAAATATGTTCTCCCTTTTAAAGCCTGTTTGTAAAGTCCCCGATCTTTGCTCTGCTGTCCCCCTTGACACTCTTGTCATCCTTTAGCTCGTGCAGTGTAGTCAGGAGAGTGGGGTAAGCTGCAGTGACACATTTAATGGATGTTGACAGCAACCTCATCACAGCCAAAAAACGATTGGTAGAGCTGTTTTCGCTTTGATGACTCTCTTATCACAGATGAGACACCCTGAACAAAGTTCAAAGTATCGGCCACAAGACTCTCTTCACGTGCGGCTTCTTGGACAACCAAATCCAGTGAGTGGTTGCTGCAATGCATATAAAGTGAGTGCGGGTTTTACTCTTTAAGCCGAGCTTGCACGCCTGAAAAACTCTGTGACATTTTAGCGGCTCCATCAAAACAAAATTCTGCGATGCGTTCAATGGGGATGTTAGGTCGTAAAAAAAAAATATCCTTGATGCAACTGAAAAGAATTTCTCCAGTGCTGTCCCGGGAGTTGCCCCATGAGCAAACTTTTCAGTTATTTCATTTTGTTTAGTGTCCGATATCCAGATGTTTCATCCTTCTATCCACTTTCATTCTTCAGAGAAATTATATGTGCGCTCCAGCATCAATTCATACAGTATTCCTTCACGTGCTGTGTCGCCCCTGAAGGCAATTCCCTTGCTGCCAAGGAATCGGGTGGTCCTGAAGAGAAGCTCCAAACAGTGTCAGGCAGTAGCCTGCTTTCTGGCATGAGCACTGGATAAGCAAGCATCTATGGGGACGTCATCCAAAGCGCCCAACTTTTGTATGGACTCACTATGCAACTCTGATCTCTCATGCTTGTTAATTTTTTTAGTAGCTTTACTCCAATTTGAAAAGCCGGTATTCACAAAGGGGTTGTCTTTGAATTTGTCTCAGAAACGTATGACTTTTTTTTCGACTGCTTTCAGGAAAACAAAACACAAAATATGATCAGTCTAGTGTTCTTCTTCACTGGTGGTTTTCCCAAAAAATCTGCAATCTGTTTCTGTGCCATATTTCTGTCACGGATGGAACAGGAGTCAGACAGGTGGTAAGTGAAATAGTGTTTATTAACAGGATTGCAGAAGCAGACGGAGATATGGTGAGTATTCAAACTGTTGATAGTCAGATGAGAACTTAGCTGATGGATTAATAGAGTCTGTTTTACGATGCAGATGGAGAGTCACATGGGAGGGTTACAGATGGATGGCCGAAGACTGAAGGAGGCATACAATGATGAGGGGAATGAAGACAGTCCAATGGATCTCAGGTAAGTAGCAGGTAAGTATCAGGTTGGTAGCGCAGGAGAGTCTGTGTGTCATGTAGTGACGAGATCAGACAATGAGTGTGAGAATGAGTGCTGTATATAAATGTGGTGGAATGATGAGGTGCAGGTGATGGTGATTAAAACTCAGGGGATAATGAACGAGTGGGAGGAGTGCGTGAAGCTGATAAAATCCTGACAATTTCCTCCTAGTTTCTGTCAGTAAAGGGCACCTATTATGGATTTTTGAAAATTACCTTTCATGTAGTGTGTAACATAGATCTGTCACGGGTCAGGGTGTGTCACCAGTTCCTCTCTGTTGTTTGTTTTGGTCCTGTCATTTGCTGCAGCTCGTGACGGTGGCAATTAGCACAATCACGAGCTGATCTTCCTCACCTGTCGCTCGTTTCCTCTACCCTTTATATCCCCAGCTGTGTCTTCCAGTGTTTGTCAGTGGATTGTTTTATGTTGCGGGTGCCTTTCTGGTCTGTTTGTGTTTGCTGTGCTACTTACCAGTGATCTGTGTTCAGGATTCCTAGACGTGTGGATCGATGCTGGACTGTTCACCTGCTGGTCCATGTCCTCGTCTATTGCTGTACACTCCTGGACTCTCTTTGTTCTGACGGTGGTCTCTGCTTCTTCACGTCTGCAGGATTGCGGGCTGTTCTCACTGGAACCGTCGATCGGAGAGGCTTCTCTATTATTCACTGTGTCACAGAATTGATTATACTGTTCACAAAGTTTTCTAATAAACTTTTCACTACTCCTCACTGCATTTGAGTCCTCCTCATCTCTAACTCCAGGCTTCCCGACAGAATCCACTGACCACGATGGACTTAGCAGAGGAGACGGAACTGCGTCGGGCCCTGGCCCAACAGGGCGTTCTGCTAGGACGACAGCAAGAGGAATTAGCAGCTTCCCGACAGGCCATGTCAGAGATGTCACAGCAGTTAGCGGCGATTACTCATCGGCTTGAACAGTTGCAGACCAGCTCTCCAGTGGTTCCTACAGCACCTGTCCCACCCAACGCTGAGGGGATAGCGCCTCGCCGATCCGAACCTCGACTCAACCCACCTGCTTCCTATTCTGGTGAGCCTAATTCGTGTCGCTCATTTCTCTCACAGTGCTCATTGACTTTTTCACTCCAGCCTTCCTGTTTTCAAACGGAGAGATCCAGGGTGGCGTTTGTGATCATGCACCTAGCGGGTCTGGCGAGAGAGTGGGGAACAGCCATGTGGGACAATGAGAACGAGTGTTGCAGATCGTATGAGGATTTCTCTCAGGAGCTTCGCAAGGTCTTTGATCGGTCAGCGTTGGGGACCGAGGCGGCCCGAGCGTTGTCGCTGTTACTGCAGGGGACTCGCTCCGTATCGGAGTATTCTATTGAGTTCCGTACACTCGCGGCTTCCTGTGGGTGGAATCCCAAGGCACAGTGGGACCATTTTCTTCATGGCTTAGCAGAGTACATCAAGGATGAGATTTATTCCTTGGAACTGCCCACATCACTCGACGGGTTGATTGATCTCGCCATTCGGGTAGATAACCGGATCTCCCTCCGCGCCCAGACTCGGAGGGTGGAGCTTCCTCAGGACGTCATCAACCACACACCAGTCACGAGAGGGGCTGCGTCACAACAATGGGGACTCCCGGAGGAGGAACCCATGCAGATCGGAAGAGCCCATCTAACCATCATAGAGCGCCGTCATCGCTTGACCAATAACTTGTGTCTCTACTGTGGAGAGGCGGGTCACGTGGCGGCGGAGTGTCCCAGAAAGAGACGACGCTCTACGTCTAAGGGACAGAGGACGGTGAGCATCACCAACACACAACTGCCATCTGGTGGCCAATCCATTCTTCCGGCTTTTCTACAGTTGGAGGGGGTTAACCACCAAGTCTCTGCACTTATTGACTCTGGAGCGGAGGGTGATTTTATGGACATTGAACTAGCTGACTGCTTGGGTATTAGACGTTCTCTCCTGGCTGAACCCATTGCCGCCAGAACCTTATGTGGTACCCCGCTTACTGAGATTACCCAGTCCACTAAACTGGTCAAACTTACCATTTCGGGTAATCATACTGAGGAGATTCGTTTTCTTCTTATACACTCTCCTTCCGCTCCAGTGGTGTTGGGGCACACCTGGCTGGTCAAGCATAACCCGCACATTGACTGGATTCTTAATTCAGTGTTGGCGTGGAGTCCTTTCTGTCTGTCTCATTGTTTAATGTCGGCATCATCTCCGTTAATGTCTGTTTCTACCCCACAGGAGGAACCGGTGAACCTGGCGGATGTACCGGAGGTTTACCATGACTTAAGAGCGATGTTCAGTAAGTCTCGAGCTGCATCTCTCCCTCCGCACCGTCCGTACGACTGTGCGATTGATCTATTTCCTGGCACTTCTCCACCTAAGGGACGCTTATACTCGCTCTCCGGTCCTGAGAGGGAGGCCATGGAAAGATACATCAACGATTCTCTGCGAGCCGGTATAATTCGACCTTCTTCCTCTCCAGCTGGGGCGGGGTTTTTCTTCGTGGGGAAGAAGGATGGGTCGCTTCGTCCTTGTATAGATTTTTCGAGGACTGAATGACATCACGGTAAAGAATAGCCACCCTTTGCCGTTGATGTCTTCAGCGTTCGAACTCTTGCAGGGGGCGACTATCTTTTCGAAGTTGGACTTACGCAATGCTTATCACCTGGTTCGGATTAGGGAGGGGGACGAATGGAAGACCGCTTTTAATACCCCCACAGGTCACTTTGAGTATTTGGTCATGCCTTTTGGACTCTCAAACTCCCCGGCGGTCTTCCAGGCACTCGTTAATGACGTGCTCAGAGACATGGTCGACCGGTTTGTATTTGTGTATCTCGACGACATCCTGATCTTCTCCCAGAACGAGCGCGACCATGTCCAGCACGTCAGGCGAGTGTTACAGCGGCTGCTCGAGAATCGCTTATTTGCCAAGGTGGAGAAGTGTGAGTTTCACGCACGGTCGGTTCCGTTCCTGGGTTTCGTTCTGTCGCCCGAAGGCATCCGAATGGATCCAGCCAAGGTAAAGGCGGTTGCGGATTGGCCCACCCCAGAGAATCGCAAGGCGGTCCAGCGTTTTCTGGGGTTCGCCAATTTTTACAGGCGTTTCATTCGGGGTTTTAGTCAGGTCGCCCTACCGTTGACGAATCTCACATCCACACGAATTCGATTCTGTTGGTCAACGCAGGCTCAAGAGGCGTTCGAAACCTTAAAGAGCCGCTTTGTTTCGGCTCCCATTCTCACCAACCCTGACCCGTCTCGTCAATTCGTTGTGGAGGTGGATGCGTCGGATGTAGGAGTGGGGGCAATTTTGTCTCAGAGGTCCCCTTCGGACGACAGAGTACACCCATGCGCCTTTTTTTCTCATCGGTTAACTCCTTCGGAACGGAATTACGACATCGGGAATAAGGAGTTACTGGCTGTTAAGTTGGCGCTGGAGGAGTGGCGTCACTGGTTGGAGGGCGCAGGGGTTCCATTCATAGTTTGGACCGACCATAAGAACTTAGAATACATCCGTTCCGCTAAGAGACTAAATTCTCGGCAGGCTCGCTGGGCATTTTTTTTTGGCCGATTTGATTTTAACATCTCGTATCGCCCCGGTAGTAAGAACGGTAAGCCCGATGCGCTCTCACGGGTTTTTGAAGTAGAAGCTGGATCCGCCTCTCCAGTAACCATCGTGCCTCCCAACTGGGTGGTTGCGGCGGTTACTTGGGGGGTGGAGTCCAGGGTACGTGAGGCGTTACGCGTACTTCAGTGGGGTCACTCATCCAGTCTAGCTTGCCACCCGGGAGCTGCTCGAACGTGTTCGTTAATCAAGCAAAGGTTCTGGTGGCCTTCGATGGCGCGGGACGCTCGAGAGTTTGTTTCGGCTTGTCCGATGTGTGCGGTGGGTAAGGGCTCGAATCGACCCTCAGCAGGGCTACTCCGGCCATTGTCTATCCCTTCGAGACCCTGGTCACACATAGCCATGGACTTTGTCACAGGTCTACCCCCATCTAGTGGCAATACCGTGGTCCTTACTGTGGTCGACAGGTTCTCGAAGGCGGTTCATTTCATTCCCCTCCCCAAATTACCTTCAGCGAGGGAGACAGCGGCCATTGTCTTAGACCACGTTTTTCGCATCCATGGCCTCCCGGTGGACGTGGTCTCTGACAGGGGTCCCCAATTTGTGTCTAGATTTTGGACAGAATTCTGTCGACAGTTGGGGGCGACTGCGAGTTTATCTTCCGGTTACCATCCGCAGACTAACGGTCAGGCTGAGCGAGCAAATCAGGACTTGGAGAGAGTCCTGCGCTGTGTGGCGTCGGCAGAACCGTCGACTTGGAGTTCTAGATTAACCATGGTCGAGTACGCACATAACTCACTCCGGGTCTCGTCTACGGGATTGTCGCCCTTCCAGTGCTGTTTAGGCTACCAGCCCCCGTTATTTCCCTCCCAAGAAACCGACGCCATTGTTCCATCCGTGCAGACGTTCATTCAGAGATGCCTTCGTACGTGGAGGCTCGCCAGAGAAGCCCTTTCCCGGACTGGCGAAAGGAACAGGGCGTCGGCGGACCGTCACCGGTCTAGGCCCACACTTTACATGTGTGGTCAAAAGGTTTGGTTGTCTACCAAGGACATTCCCCTCAGACTTCCCACACGTAAACTGGGACCCAAATTTATTGGACCGTATATTATAACCAAGGTGCTTAACCCGGTGACTGTTCGGCTCAAATTACCCCTCCAATTTAAGAGAATTCACCCGGTGTTTCACGTTTCCAAGGTCAAGCCCGTTATTCGCTCCCCACTTCAGCCCCAGACCTCTGCTCCGCCGCCTCCCAGACTCGTGTAACGAATGTACATCAATAATAATATACATAAAATGTATTTAAGGGGGCCGGAAGGCCAATTTAGCTCAAAAGGAATGATTCATCGATTTGCAATGAATCTTGACCGAATCACTATGGAACCGAGCAAATGACTCGTTTAGAGTTCATTTGAACGGGCCGTAATTATAACCTTGGCACAGATATAAATATCCAATCTATAGTGAAACACTATGTATTAGCAAGGTAACTTTAGATCGACAGTACAAGACATTAAATGTGCAAGCACAACACAAGGCAAATATCTTTTCAAATATAAACAAGACTTTATTGATTATCCTAAAACATAAAACTAATATCTAACACAAACACACGCACACGCATTCATACAAGTTGCAGAAAGAAAGAGAGTGAGGAAAGAATGAGTTTTAAGAGTGAGATAGTGAAATCCCAAGTTTCTATATGCACTTATAAGACATGACCTGAACGAACCATCAATCATTAATTTAACCCTTCTATCGTTTCTTTGGCGGGTTATTTAATTTTACATTAATGCACCAGTTCAGTTAAGAGTCTGGAGTGTTACTTGCTTGTCCGTGTTGCTTGGGGATTCCCTTGTGTGAGGGGGATTTTCCCGGGTCCGTGGCTGGCTGTCTCCTCGTGCCTGCGAGATCTTGGGCCGCCAATCACGTGGTGTGTTGGCGGATGGATGAAAGTCTTTGAAGTTGGAAGGGCTTTGTAGTCGAAACGTTTAAACGAAACTTTGCAGCAAAGCTTAACTTAGAACCGAGACTTTCAACGAAAAAGAAAATAAAGGAAGAAATGAAAGTAAGACGAGTTAGATGGCTTGAATGAGCTGTTTTAACCCCGATCTTGGTGGGTTATTTGTCTGCTGGTCTAATTTGGTCTGGTCGATGTTTAAGCGTGCAAACACGCTCTTTGTTGTTTTCAGAGAGAAGCATGAACGGGAACACTCTCTTGTCTGTTGATAGAGAGAGGCGCAAACTTAATTCAACACCGAACCGAACTCAAAACCGAACTCCCTGGATGGAAGTTTCGGAACTATAGAAGTTTCTCTGAACCGACTCTAATTCCTTTGTTCGGGTCTTTAACTTAACAGTTAGCCCAACCTCTTTGGAGAATTCTGACCAATGAGACAATGGCATCATTTTAGGGGGGTGGATCGAGTTCCTACTTATCTTTATCTGGGATCTGTGTGGGTTCCAGCATTTAGCAGAGAAACAAGAAACCACAGTTTAAACATTATAGATTATTATAATCATACCAAAACATTTTACACAGATTTCAATCAAGCCATCTTTTGAATTAAGGGCATACGATTCTTTTGATTGGAAGCACAAAACTCGTTCATTCACACACTGTTGTATCACAATTACATGATTTATATGTGATCTAAGCATAATACAAACATATAAAACAACATAGAATTATGTTGTTTGATTATAAGTCCACTAAGCATTGTTCTGTGTGAGTTTTAATGGGTTTGATATGTAAAGTCTGTGTATGTAAAGTTTATGAGGTTTGAGCCATTCCGGTCTGAGTTCAGGCAGAGTTCCTGCTGAAGGCTGTGTTGTTCATCCCTCATGGGACCTTGGTCCTATGAAAGACGTAGTCTGTTAGTCGCAGGGGTCAGATGACCTCTGGTTAGGGCCTCTTGTTTGACCATTTCTGAACAGATCTGTCTTGCCAAAATGTAAAACATTGACAACGTTCTTCCTGTTTTTGGCTTATCTCTGGGTGCCTGTAAGGCCATAAAAGTCTTGTTTGGGGGTTTTCTTGGCCAGAGTAGACAATCTGGAGCCACTTTTGTGACTTTGGAATGTGGTGTTCAGATCCGGAATGCTGAATCACATTTGAATGAATCCCATGAGAGATTCATTTGATTAATTTGTGTTTGGTTCATCCTTAAACTCTCTACATATTCCCCCCTTCGATCGATGATGGGTTGAGAAGAAGACATCATTGAACGCTGGAGAAACAGAAGAAGCAAACACACACAGCAAACAACAAGACAACACCTCCATGACTGGTCACTTTACTGGTGCAGGGCATTAGATTATCTAGGCCTAAACAGGTTCACTCTCTCAATATAGTCAATCATGTGGAAAAAGTTTAGTTCAATTTTAGGACCGTTATTCTAGTTTGTTTTAAAACGGTGATTGATCAACTTTGTGACTAAATTTGATTTGTTTGTTTTATTCTCTTCTAGATTGGTCTAGGTTTAGACCAATTTACCTTTCAAATTTGATTCGAATGATGCAGGGAGTTCTCTAGGCTAACATTCGTTTTAAGGTGACTTGCAAACATCAGGCGTGGTGCGTCAATCCTTATATGGTAACCTTGACCCTTACGGGGTAACAGGGATTTTACTTAATAAAAGAAGAAGAAAGGGAAGAGGTAAAACACAACAAAGCAGTTGAGTGACTCCTGTATGGCTACTGTTGTGCAATGTCAGGTGTCACAATGTAATGAGAGGGTTCTACTTGTTGGGTGTATTGCTACATGTTTCCTATGGAAAGGAAAGCTAAGTCAGTGTTGCGATTTCAGTGTCTACCTGTGGGAAAAACATGTTTGTTGAATGTTTTTCATGGTAGCTGTGTTTAACTTGTGTATGTTAGTGGTACAGTGTAGTGTAGTGCATGTACTGCATGTATACTGTATGTATGTCAGATCTGTCTCAGTCTGTTTTGCTCCCCCCTTTGCTTGATGGCTTAGCTTTGATGGGCTTGTTGCATCTTTGCCTTGTAAAGGGATCTTCTGTGATCTGCTGGGGGTCAGTCCAGTAAGGCAGGAAGTTCTCTGGCAGACATTGGGAGGTGGTTTGGCATGGATGCGTGAAGCTGTAGTGCAAAACGTGGTCTCCTTTGTTGCCTTCCTCTTGTGATGCCTTCTGGTTGTGACAGACTTTCTGACCTTCTGTGCTTACTGTTGTTGCTGTAGCACACACATGGTTCTTGAGTTTGGAGCTCGTTTGGTGGTTTCTTTATGAGTGATGGGTAGCCAGGATGGTGTTTCCTGGTACCTCTGGGCGTTTGTCAGTGGTTGACTGTGAGAAACCACTTTGTTCTGTGTTGTTGTAGAACAGGTGGTCGTCATCTTCCTTAGGAAGGCGTACCAGATGATCATTGGTCCTCTGTGTTCAGCTTGTTTTCGATGAACACTTGCAGTTGCCTCATTAGTCGCTCCATGTCTTTTGAGGGTAAACTGTCTTGTTCTTGGGCACACTCAGTGCGGTGTTTAGCTGAGTGGTGCAGAGGTGGGTTTCGTCGTCGATTACCCACATAGCATGCTTTTGGATGCGTTGGTTGATTCCAGTTGTTTCCTTCTTGCGGGTTTCTTGAGAAGCGTGGCTGGTCCCATGACTTTTCCATGCGGTTGGCGTGGTAGGTGTCATCGGCATGGGAGTCACATTCTCTGTGCTCCTTACGAAGGATGGTGGTGTTGTCATGCCACTGGGTGTCTTCCAGTGCAAGGCTTGTTTCTTGGCTGAATGAGTTTGAAACTGTGGATGTTTTCAAACCTTTCTTTGAGGTCATCTTTTGTTTGATGTAGGCCTTGTGTATCAGGTCACGTAGCTGCTGAATGGTCATCGTGCCTGGGCACGCCATGATACCAAGATGATGACTCAATCCGGGGTGCAGGTTTCTCAGGAAGAGGGTTTTGAAGTTCACATCCTCTTCAAGTTCAGGTTTGCTATGTGCACCTAAGTAAGCTTGTCGAAAACGGTGGAAATAGGCTTGGGGAGTCTCTTGTCGACATTGTTTGGTTTCCAAGGCGATTAACACACCGTGTTCTGACTCTGGACCTGTAAATTCTTTAATCAGTGTCTCACGTAGTAGCTGGTAGTTTGACATGACATTAGCAGGTTGTCGGTCTAGGAAGCTTCGTACCTCTGGACTGGATGTGGATCTGATGAGGTATAACCTGTCTCTGTCAGTCATATGGGGTCTCACCTCTAGGTGGAAGTCGATATCTCGGAGGTAGGCCTGGATGTCGGGACCCTCTGTGGAGTTCGGGTTGAACTGAGTGATATTCTTAACCAGCTGGTTGAGATCTTTAAATGTCATCCCATGTGCAGTTTTGGAGTCTGCCTGGATGATCTCTCTTCCGTTGTTGGCAGGGAAGAGTTCTGTGGTGAAGGCCGGTGACATTTTGGGTTGTGGCCATTCACTTCTTTCACTGTATGCCAGTTCTTGGATGGAGGACTCTGTTCTGCTCAGCAGGGGTGATGCTGAGGGAGGCCTCTCCCTTCTTGGCTCTGGTTTCTGTTGGAAAATGTGCTGGAGTTCATCTCTGACCGCGTAGAGCTCGTCGTGGACGTCATCTCGCTGTTGGGTCAGATGGTCGATGTCAGCGCTGCACCTTTCCAGGTGGTCTTCCAGGGCAGTGATTTTAGAGTTCTTACTTTCAATGTCAGCTTTGGCTTTCTCTAGCTGATGTTCAGCAGACTGGAGTTGGTTTACCAGGTGTTTCTGGACAGTCTTTAATTCTTGTTTGTCACGTTCAGTGACTGCAAGGGCTTCTTGGAGCTTGTCAACTTGTGTCTTTGTTTCTTGCTCCGCTTCGTCGGACACTTTGAGTTTGTCTTGAGCTTCACCTTTGAGCTGGTCTTTGCAGTGTTGAGTGTGCATCAGCTCTCTCAGGAACTCGGTGGTCTGACGCTTGAAGTCGTCCTGGACTTTCACTTCCAGCTTGTCTATGCGGCTCTGGGCACGTGTCAGCTCCTCCTGGAGGTGGGTGATGTGCTTGTCGCTTAGTTTCAGCTGGGCTGTGAAGGCATTACTTAGGGAACAGGTTATTTTGGTTAGTTCCAAGTGGTTTTGGCTTGAATCGTGTGTCAGGAATCTTCTCAGAATTATGATTATTATTAAAAATAATAACAGTTCAATTGTCTTTGGTGTGAGGCAGTCTGTAATGCCTCTAAGCCAGGCATCCACATCTTCCCTTTGGGCAGTGGGGTTTGTCGTCCACGACATGTTGACACGCTGGGGTGAAGAGACTGACACAGATCTGTGTGGGGTATAAGCCTATATGTGGTTGAACAGCTAAGTGTCGTTTCAATAATTGTACACCAATAGTGAAGTGTCGTAATGACTAAGTGTTGGTCTGAGTGTAGCCAGGTAGGCTAGAGATGTAAAGATTTCCTCACTCAACTGCTTAAAGGAAAGAGAGAGAAAAAGGTTAAAACAAATCTCAATGGAAAGAAACTTTTTTTTTTCAATGGGAGAAATATTTTTTATAAATATTTTCTATCAATGAAAAGCTGGTTTCAACTCGTGATGTGAGGACTTCGTCACTCAACTGAGTAAGGGAAAAAGAGAGAAAAGTTAACAACCAATTTCAATGAGGGAAAAACAAAAAGAAAATTATTAACTAGGGGAAGTATTAATTTCTCATAAATGTTTCTTATCAATGAAAATCTGTTTTCAGAAAGGTAAACAATATTATTGTTTATGTTTACGAGGAAAGATAATACAATAATAATGCTGATACCTCTTTTCTGAGTTTGACAGGATTGACACACACACCTTCAGTTGGACCGCTTACAGCAGAGTTTACTGCAGGGATGCTTTGAGGGCGGAGTTTGCTCAGCACTTGTCTCTGTTACTTGATCTTGGATAAGATGTCAAAGTTTAAATTGCGTTTACAAATGCAGGGAGAGTATGAAGAACACAAGATTGTTGATTAAAAATCAAATACCTAATAATCTGTTTGTTGGGAAAGATTATCTTTGTCTCTTTTTAGAGTCGATTGATGGTTCTTCCAGGTTGTGTTCCCTACAAATGTGAAGAACACGATGGAATAAAGCAGGACAGAACAGGAAAGACGTGATGAGGAAGAAATGAAGCAAGGAGGTTGGATCCCGCTACCTTTAGGTCTACCACGAGTATAGAATTGATAGTTGAGGAACAACTAAACACACAAATAAACTTTTGTAAAAGACGATTGTCTCTGGTTTATTTGAAACTCGTATGGAGATGGTAATGTCCCCTATTGAAGCGTCCCGAAAATGAATTAATCAAATATAGTGGTTAAGTTTATAACCAACAGGACGAAAGGATAAAACGCAATGACAATAATGAGCAAGTCTGAGTCTAACACTATTTTTGTAATAGTAATAACAACTTTCAAATTTTAACTTTCCAAGTTCAAGACCTATTCACCTAAAGTGATTAGATCTCAACGAGAAATTTAAAAATTATGAAACTAGAATTTATTAAACATAAATCATTAGAAATCATTAGAAATGATCTGTCTAGAAAAATAGAATTTCAATTTTATTTTAATATTTCCTTTTCTTTAAAATCAAATTCAAATTTGACAATTAGTAATAGTAAACCAGTATTTTCTTTTTCAAGTAAAATGCAGGTAAAGTAATTAATAATTGTAAGCCAATATTTCCTTTTCAAGTAAAATATAGGTAAAGTAAAATGTGAGAGAGGTAAAAGAAAAAGGAAGAAAAGACCAACAGGTGTAAAAGTCGAGGTGTTTAAATGGTTAAATCACTTTAACTTTGTTCAAACAGACACTGTATCTAACCACTGATGTTAATTACTAATGATAACAGTACGTAATGCGTAAGGCGTTAGCATATAGGCCTCAATGTAAACAACTGCTTAGGTTAGCCTAGCCACCGAAAGGGTTGTTTACACTCTGGCGATTGCACGGGTCAGAGTTCACCCGGAAGCGTTGGTTAAGACTTCCGTGTCACGATCGTAACTATAGCGACCAAACAAACGCTAGTGGGCAAACACGTGAAATGCAATGCAAATAGTTTGTAAGCAGTTAAGCATGTGTTACATGAAATCTGAGCGCATTTCAATACTGTTCGAAGAATATGCACGTACAGTCGATCATATTACGGGAAATGTCGGCGCATTTCCACACTGTACAAATAAGATACACCACTCGTAGCTTTAGCTGGTTTTACGACGTGGGGCTTCACTCAGTTCGTTAAGAGTGATATTAACTTTAAGCAAGCGACAGCTTTGCGTTATAATAGATGGAACAATTACGATCTCGGCGGATCGCGTCTGTGCAAGTTTATCTGGGCACACAAGAAAAACAACAACAACAACAGGGTTTTTAACTGTTGGTTCAGTTATCACGACTTTAAGTTACTATTCAAATTACACTCGGACATGCGCAGTGTTACACGAGAATTCATTGAACAGACATAAACAGATAAACGTATATTTATTACAGGGATCGCAGTGGAACACGCACTGACAATCAGATAAATAAATATAAGCCTTTTATGACTAACGTTAGATGAGGAACACGCTCATCGCTCTGTGAGGAGAATATTCGTCCTTACAGATAACGTTAACTTAAATTACTGCAGTTTAATTTCGTTCAGCTCTCTGAGTGGTATAAACACACACACATAATGTTATAGCTATTTGAAAGACTCTGGGACACGCAGACGTCAGTTAAGCTATAATCAAGGTATTTCAGGAAATGAGGAACACGCTCAATTCTTACCTTATAGTGTGATGTTTTATATCTTAACTCAATTTACTGCAGGTAAAAATAATAATAAAAACAAATAGGGAGGCAGACTAGACTAAAGTAACAGCTTTGCTCTGGATGCATTCACTCAAGCCGCAGCATCCACTTCATTCAAACAGGGCGCGCGCTGCGCGCTCTCCATACGTCACACACAGACTTTCAGAGGTTCGGATCTCGCATCCGAAACAAAATGAAAAGATAAATCTTGATATATGCTTACAATTTAGGTTGAACTGCCCGCATCCTCCACCAAATACTGTAACGAATGTACATCAATAATAATATACATAAAATGTATTTAAGGGGGCCGGAAGGCCAATTTAGCTCAAAAGGAATGATTCATCGATTTGCAATGAATCTTGACCGAATCACTATGGAACCGAGCAAATGACTCGTTTAGAGTTCATTTGAACGGGCCGTAATTATAACCTTGGCACAGATATAAATATCCAATCTATAGTGAAACACTATGTATTAGCAAGGTAACTTTAGATCGACAGTACAAGACATTAAATGTGCAAGCACAACACAAGGCAAATATCTTTTCAAATATAAACAAGACTTTATTGATTATCCTAAAACATAAAACTAATATCTAACACAAACACACGCACACGCATTCATACAAGTTGCAGAAAGAAAGAGAGTGAGGAAAGAATGAGTTTTAAGAGTGAGATAGTGAAATCCCAAGTTTCTATATGCACTTATAAGACATGACCTGAACGAACCATCAATCATTAATTTAACCCTTCTATCGTTTCTTTGGCGGGTTATTTAATTTTACATTAATGCACCAGTTCAGTTAAGAGTCTGGAGTGTTACTTGCTTGTCCGTGTTGCTTGGGGATTCCCTTGTGTGAGGGGGATTTTCCCGGGTCCGTGGCTGGCTGTCTCCTCGTGCCTGCGAGATCTTGGGCCGCCAATCACGTGGTGTGTTGGCGGATGGATGAAAGTCTTTGAAGTTGGAAGGGCTTTGTAGTCGAAACGTTTAAACGAAACTTTGCAGCAAAGCTTAACTTAGAACCGAGACTTTCAACGAAAAAGAAAATAAAGGAAGAAATGAAAGTAAGACGAGTTAGATGGCTTGAATGAGCTGTTTTAACCCCGATCTTGGTGGGTTATTTGTCTGCTGGTCTAATTTGGTCTGGTCGATGTTTAAGCGTGCAAACACGCTCTTTGTTGTTTTCAGAGAGAAGCATGAACGGGAACACTCTCTTGTCTGTTGATAGAGAGAGGCGCAAACTTAATTCAACACCGAACCGAACTCAAAACCGAACTCCCTGGATGGAAGTTTCGGAACTATAGAAGTTTCTCTGAACCGACTCTAATTCCTTTGTTCGGGTCTTTAACTTAACAGTTAGCCCAACCTCTTTGGAGAATTCTGACCAATGAGACAATGGCATCATTTTAGGGGGGTGGATCGAGTTCCTACTTATCTTTATCTGGGATCTGTGTGGGTTCCAGCATTTAGCAGAGAAACAAGAAACCACAGTTTAAACATTATAGATTATTATAATCATACCAAAACATTTTACACAGATTTCAATCAAGCCATCTTTTGAATTAAGGGCATACGATTCTTTTGATTGGAAGCACAAAACTCGTTCATTCACACACTGTTGTATCACAATTACATGATTTATATGTGATCTAAGCATAATACAAACATATAAAACAACATAGAATTATGTTGTTTGATTATAAGTCCACTAAGCATTGTTCTGTGTGAGTTTTAATGGGTTTGATATGTAAAGTCTGTGTATGTAAAGTTTATGAGGTTTGAGCCATTCCGGTCTGAGTTCAGGCAGAGTTCCTGCTGAAGGCTGTGTTGTTCATCCCTCATGGGACCTTGGTCCTATGAAAGACGTAGTCTGTTAGTCGCAGGGGTCAGATGACCTCTGGTTAGGGCCTCTTGTTTGACCATTTCTGAACAGATCTGTCTTGCCAAAATGTAAAACATTGACAACGTTCTTCCTGTTTTTGGCTTATCTCTGGGTGCCTGTAAGGCCATAAAAGTCTTGTTTGGGGGTTTTCTTGGCCAGAGTAGACAATCTGGAGCCACTTTTGTGACTTTGGAATGTGGTGTTCAGATCCGGAATGCTGAATCACATTTGAATGAATCCCATGAGAGATTCATTTGATTAATTTGTGTTTGGTTCATCCTTAAACTCTCTACACTCGTCGAGGGGTTGCCTGCCTACACGGTGCGTAGACTTCTTGATGTGAGACGGAGGGGTAGAGGTCATCAATATCTGGTAGACTGGGAGGGTTATGGTCCGGAGGAGAGATGCTGGATTCCGGCTCGTGATGTGCTGGACCGCGCTCTCATTGACCAATTGCATCGGCGTCATGTTGAGTCCTCCGGGGACGCCAGGAGGCGTCCCTGAGGGGGGGGGGTTCTGTCACGGGTCAGGGTGTGTCACCAGTTCCTCTCTGTTGTTTGTTTTGGTCCTGTCATTTGCTGCAGCTCGTGACGGTGGCAATTAGCACAATCACGAGCTGATCTTCCTCACCTGTCGCTCGTTTCCTCTACCCTTTATATCCCCAGCTGTGTCTTCCAGTGTTTGTCAGTGGATTGTTTTATGTTGCGGGTGCCTTTCTGGTCTGTTTGTGTTTGCTGTGCTACTTACCAGTGATCTGTGTTCAGGATTCCTAGACGTGTGGATCGATGCTGGACTGTTCACCTGCTGGTCCATGTCCTCGTCTATTGCTGTACACTGCTGGACTCTCTTTGTTCTGACGGTGGTCTCTGCTTCTTCACGTCTGCAGGATTGCGGGCTGTTCTCACTGGAACCGTCGATCGGAGAGGCTTCTCTATTATTCACTGTGTCACAGAATTGATTATACTGTTCACAAAGTTTTCTAATAAACTTTTCACTACTGCTCACTGCATTTGAGTCCTCCTCATCTCTAACTCCAGGCTTCCCGACAAGATCTAAGTGAACAAAAACATCCTGCAAAGTTTTAAATATGAAAGTTCACCGTATACAAAGTTATTGTCTCTCAAAAGTAAGAGTCGACTCTGAGTTGCTGATATGAATCGATAGACGAACAATGCCTTTTCTCTGTCTAGATGACGTCAACTTGACAAGTTATTTGAATAAGATACGCCCACTTATTGCGCTTGTAGACGCCAGGGAACATCATGTCGACGAGACGCTGTGTTCTGAAGTGCGACGCAAAAGCGAACTTTTTTCATCTGCCCAGGGAGGAACATTTGAAGACTAACTGACTACAGTTCATATATACAACTATACCACAGAAGTATACGTTAGCCCGGACCTTGTGCTTTGTGAGGGGATTTTGAAGAGGATTGCTTCACAAACATAAATGCTGTAAAATGTGAATTCGCGAGCCGGCTGATATTGAAGGAAGGTTAAGTTTATTTGGATCAGCTTCCTCCTCCGAATCACAACCTGTAAGTATTATTAATATTAATAATTGTTTCTTTTATGTTTTATGTAGCATGCTCAATAATAATTGTGTGTGTTGAGTAGGCTACGCACAGCGCAGCTTCTATAGTCTTCAATGTCAACTGTATTGAAATATGTGAAGTGTTTGTCGTTGTTATTGGAGTTGTCATAAAGAATAGAGCAATACCTCGTAGTACTGCATTATCAATTTGTTTATGCGTTGGGCTAACGCAAACAAAGACTGAATGTGCTTTTACCACTGAACTTTGGGCTATGGTCGCTAACATAACTCAACTTAAATTCCTTCTTATTTTGAATTTTTTACTTCAAAGCGGTGCACTATAATCATTATTATAACACAATGTAATTGATAAAAGCATTGTACACTGTACAATGTTGGTGTTAACCAACTGACTGGTTGTTGACTCCGTGTTAACCAACTGACTGGGTATTCTGACCAATCACCGCAGATTAGCGTCACGCAAAGGCGGGGTTTGGAAAAATGAGTCGTAGAACGATTCATATGGGAGTCACTGAGCAAATCAGGTAAAAATAAATAATAATAATAATAATAATTCATTACATTTATATAGCGCTTTTCTCTGCACTCAAAGCGCTTTACATATAGGGGGGAATCTCCTCGACCATCACCAATGTGCAGCATCCACCTGGATGATGCAACGGCAGCCATATTGCGCCAGAACGCTCACCACACACCAGCATATTATAAAACAACAAAAGTGTTTTTTGTAATTGCATGCTTGTAAAACTGTTGTTGGGGACTCCCAAAACAATATTTGGAACATTTTAAATGCCATAATAGGTGCCCTTTAAAGACTATGTAAATAGACCCACCCATTCGTTTAGTATTGCGGGGCTCGTCGTTATGTGAAGGAGGAGGCGGAAACCAGCGAACAAAATACAAAGTCCCTCACGGTCGACTGCCGCCACACATAATAAAACAAAACATAAAATAAAATTCAGACCTGTCCTCTCTCGATCTTCACCGTCGTCTCTCCTCCTTTTATGCTTCCTCTCCTCCGTGAAAGATGCGAGACGTCCCCCGAAAGATTCTCTCACGTCCCTCGGCTCGATCGTCCTGCTCGCCACACTGGTATATCAGACTTTTGCCGAATCCAATCGGTAAGACAGCGATAACATATTTTTTAGACATGAAGGCTTTGTGTTGTTCTTTGCTCGGGTTATAACGAAAAGGAAATTTCTAAAAACAGACGCGATAGCTGATTCGAACGAGTGATGTTCGACGGCGGCATCCATCTTTGTAATGTAGGCTTCAAAATCCCAGCGCTGTCGTCATCGTGTAAAGCCCGCCCCAACGTTTCTGATTGGTGCCGCGATTTCTGCGGACTGGAAATGGGCTTGAATGAGCTCTTTGCCAGACTAACTTTCAGAGCAAATCTAAATTTGCCAGAAGTTGTCTGGGTTTTCCCAGGCTACTAGACACCACCATGCTTACCCATTTATAGATCTTAGCCATTTAGAGCCAAATTGTTTGCCAGATTTTAATTAGCCTATCAAAAGTGATTGCCAATTTAAACGCTATAATGGCATTACGAAATAGCCTCGGCTAATTACCACCATATTAGTTCTGATCCCAAATAAAGTCAACTTCATAAATAGGCCTGTATCCATTGCGAACATATTTTATTATTAGCCATAAAATGTCCATAAAATATGAAATCATTGTTGAGACACAACATTGTCAACATACCATAGTTTGACTTGTACTGCGCTGCGCTGATGTCTAAAGACTGCAAGCTCAAACAACGCTAAGAGAGAGCTTACGAATGGTCCAGACCAACCTTACGAAAGTGTGACTTACAGAAGATATACTTAGCGTACGAACGTGTCGGGAATCGTGCCATAAGGTTAAGAGAGAGGTTAAGGAATAGGTTAAGGCGAGACACAGCAGGCAAAAATATCGTTTTTTTTTTTTACTGGTCAATTTTGAGATTTTGGGGCTATTTGTCTTCAATAACGTATTCTTTCAGACTTGAGCTGAAAAAAAGTCCAAAATACACATTAGGTCTTTATTTTACTACACTTTGTCTGTTTGCGTGTGTAGATTTCGCCTAAATTCATCAAAAGTTGGCGTTCTAAATCATCCCGCTGCTCCGCGATCGCTGTTTGCTTCCCTGTCATCACATATACCGTTGGAAATCTCTCTCTCTCCTCTTCAATGCTGTCGGATCCAAATATGGTCATTTCCTATTTATCAGCAACGAATCATGAAAGTAAAATGGGCCATTTACTCGACATGCGCAATCTCATTGGCTGATGCCAATTTCTGACAACGTGATTCGTTCAGAATCGTCACGTGACGCGCTCTAACATTTCCGTGGTAGTTCAAAATGTGGAAAGATTATGAGTTAATTTAGCTTACTATTTGTATTTATAAGTGATTATTTCTTATACAATAGGTTTAAAGTTTGTTGTCATACCTTGACAGTTTTGACTGCTGACTCTGCAGTCATCTTCAGAAGCGTAACGTGATGTTTCTGTGACGTCTACTATAGGTGTGATATATTTAGTTTTTGTCATTCCACCTGTGTGATGGACTGTTGATGTGTTGTTTTGGATGTTATGATCAGTGATGGATGAAGCAGTAATGCGTTTTAGATGTTAAACAGTGTGATACATGGATTTTACTTGGACCTAAAGCATATTTTGTCTGTAATTCATGGCTTTCAATCAGGGCCGGCGCTCCGCACACGCACATCACGCACTGCGCGTAGGGCACCAAGTGCTTGGGGGGGCACCAAAAAATCTGGGTCGTGAAAAATCATCACAATAGGCTACTAGTATAAATAACAAATAAAATATGTCTAAAGCATGTTAATATACAAAAGGAATACAAAAGTAATATAGGCCTAGACCAAATTAGTCGAGAAAAAGGTGAATCTCCTGTGCCAGTCTCCCTCTGGTGCCCCCCCTTCCCCACCTCCCAGTGGTCTGTTCGATTATGCCTCAATCAATGTCAAATTTAGCAGACACCGACCTCAGACATGGCCTCGAAAAGGCACCAAGAGTCGGGAGCGGAAAAAAGGAAAAAGAAGAGACAGCGGGATGATACTCGCGCATTGCTTGCAGGTAAGACAATGTTTTAAATAAAAATGTTAGTTTTGTAGCGCGTGCGCCCTTGCGTCGTGTATGCATGTCCAGGGGGGCGTCGCTAGTAGTGCAAATGATCCGGGGCTTTTTTAGCCCTGCATGTTGAATCTTTCATTTTAACGGGTGTCCGGGGGTTTCTCCCCCGGGAAATTTTGAAACTTGGGCTGTTTAAGATGCAGTTAGTTTGTTTGAGAAGAAAAGTTTTTTTCGTTGTTGTTCTATGTGGATAATGCAGTCATTTTCAATAGGTTCATAGGCCAAGGCCCAAGGGCGACATCTGTTGGTGAAACTGCAATTAGAAACTCTCTTCTCAGTGTTTGTATATTTTCATATTCACAGAGTTGTCAAATTATTAGGGCTGGGAAAAGATTAATCGCATCCAAAATAAAAGTTTGTGTCTACATGATATATGTGTGTGTACTGTATGATATACTGTTTGTGCTTAGGGCACCCAAATGGCTAGCGCCGGCCCTGCTTTCAATAGAAATTAGTGGAATTTTGCCATAAAAATCTCTCTCGCCGGCGCGATTGTCTCGCTTTTTTTCTTATCAGTGCAAAATAGACTCAAATAACTCAGTCTATTTTTGTCATACAGGCAAGTGTTTTACATCATTCAAAACTGTTAAATGTCTTCTTTTATTTGTGTACACTCATAATAAAAACAAAATGTTGTGTTTTTCGTAAAATAAAGAAAATAAACATGATGCGCTTTCTGCCGTCTCTCTCAATGTGAAGCTCATTCTGAAACGCGACAGAACATTATCTGTAACTCAGTAAATGTTTGTCACACAGACCTGAAACGTATGTCTTTACAACGCTTTGAGTCTCTATTTTTAAATGATGTAAATCATATCAAAAACAAATATTCTCTGTTTAAGTAATTCGTATAAAAGCAACGACATGTACAGTTTCTCCAGCCTGAGCTCATTAATGTTAATATGACCACGCCCACGCGCAACAGCTGCTCGCATACTAATGAGCCACGTGGAGGAACGCAAACTGGTACGCTCTCAAAACAGATAATCCGCGACTTCAGTCTTCAGTCCAGGGACCCGTTCTTCGTACGTCGCTAACTCACTTAGCTGGATTTGATTGTTGGCGATTTGGCATGATCTTGGATCGTTTGGTTCTTCGACGCTCATCCTGGACTTGCTGTCATGGCAACAGGTGCGCAAGCTTGAACCTGCTCGCGAGTAGGCTTATTTCGTGTTAGCAGGATTAGATCGCGGCTTTAGCCTATAAGCAGAGGTGATACGGGAGGTCTTTTAACGCAGCGCGATAGTGTACTTGAGAGATATAATTTTTCTCATGACTCGTGAGGATGTTGTTTACATCATTAATTTGTTGGAAACGCATAAATGTTCGACTCGTTGAAGTCTTTAATAACAGTGCAGGCAAGTTATTGCGATTCTTAATATTCCAGATTGTAATATTATATCAAATTTGCGATTCTTAATATTCCAGATTGTAAATAAAAAAAAAGGCAGTTGACAGACTAAAATCTCTTAGATGTTCCATATCACAAATATGGCTAGGATCTGTGCATGACTCAAGAATTTTCAGTGATTTATGCACAATATTTGAACGTGGTAAGGAAAAATATAAATATCAAGCTCACTGTATTACATACACTTATGCTTATCCTAACAGAACAGAACTGATTTTTTCTATTATACGTGTGATTACAACAGGATCCTGCTTGGAGACAGGTGTTTTATGACCCCATTCCCTGACCCAAACCCCAGACCAGTTACAATGCAGCTCTATCAGGACAAGGGCACACAATGAAGTGAACTTTAGCCAACTAAAGTGTCTGAAAAGTCTGAGGGTTGCACCTGATAGGGCCTGTGACATTGCATGTGCCATATTACACACCATTGCACCATCAGAAAAAAAAAGAAAACAAAAACATTTCATTTGTAACGAATGTACATCAATAATAATATACATAAAATGTATTTAAGGGGGGCCGGAAGGCCAATTTAGCTCAAAAGGAATGATTCATCGATTTGCAATGAATCTTGACCGAATCACTATGGAACCGAGCAAATGACTCGTTTAGAGTTCATTTGAACAGGCCGTAATTATAACCTTGGCACAGATATAAATATCCAATCTATAGTGAAACATTATGTATTAGCAAGGTAACTTTAGATCGACAGTACAAGACATTAAATGTGCAAGCACAACACAAGGCAAATATCTTTTCAAATACAAACAAGACTTTATTGATTATCCTAAAACATAAAACTAATATCTAACACAAACATAAAACAAATATCTAACACAAACACACGCACACGCATTCATACAAGTTGCAGAAAGAAAGAGAGTGAGGAAAGAATGAGTTTTAAGAGTGAGATAGTGAAATCCCAAGTTTCTATATGCACTTATAAGACATGACCTGAACGAACCATCAATCATTAATTTAACCCTTCTATCGTTTCTTGGGCAGGTTATTCAATGTTATATTAATGCACCAGTTCAGTTAAGAGTCTGGAGGTACTTGCTTGTCCGTGTTGTTTTGGGGACCCCCTTTTCGTCGGTGTGTAGGGGGTTCACCGTGTCCGTGGCTTGCTGTCTCCTCGTGCCTGCGAGATCTTGGGCCGCCAATCACGTGGTGTGTTGGCGGATGGATGAAAGTCTTTGAAGTTGGAAGGGCTTTGCAGTCGAAACGTTTAAACGAAACTTTGCAGCACAACTTAACTTAGAACCGAGACTTTTAACGGAAAAGAAAACAAAGGAAAAGAAAGGAAAGTGAGACGAGTTAGATGGCTTGAATGAAGCTGTTTTAAACCCTGATCTTAATTTGGGTAATTTTCTCTGCTCGTCTACATTGCTCGTCTGTCTGTTACTTTTTCATGGCTCTCCCTAGAGCATCCTCTTCAGCTCTCTCCGTATTTTTCCTAAGAACTCCGAAGAAGAACTTTCGGAAAAAGAAACTACAAGAAGAACATCTCTGAAGAAGTCGAAAAGCACTAGCACTCCCCAAACTCTTTGTTCGGGTCTTAAGATTTTATCTCAAATGTTTGTCCCGCCTCCTGGAGGAATTCGGACAATAAGATACTTGTAAGGTTATTTGAGAAGGGGGTATTTTCCATCATCCCCCTCGCATCGTAAATCATGTGTTATCTGTGGTCTGCTTTACTCTAACAGAGAGGACATAGATTACAGTTTATACATGATTCCTATTATAAGAACACGAAACATTTTACACAGATTTCAATCAAGCCATCGTCTGAATTAAGAACATGTTATCGTATACGATCCTGCTGACAGGAAGCATGACACACTTTCATTCACACACCTAATATTTATAACAATTACATGACTTAGATGTGATCTAAGCAGAATAGACACATACAGGGGTTGTAACACAATACATAATCATGTTATGTTATATATTTTGATTATAGGTCCACTGAGCATTGTTCTGTGTGAGTTTTAATGGGTTTGATATGTAAAGTCTGTGTAAGTCTGTGTAAGTCTCTCTGTTCCATGAAAGCGTGGTCTGTTTTACATCTCTGTCCTGCTCAGCAGTGGTGCTGCAGGAGGGAGGTTAAAGGTGGTCAGACCCCTTGGTGGTCAGGCCTCGTTTCACCATTTCTGAGCAGCTTTGTCTTGCTTAAGGATGAAACATTGACAGCGTTTTTCCTGTTTTAGGCTTATCTCTGGTAACCTGGCCCAAGCCAGATGAATTTCGCTCCGCCTAGCTCCACTCACATCCATCTGGAACCTCTTCCATTGAGAGTGATTTCTCCAACCAACTTTATGGTTTAGCCAATCAGGACGCAGGGCGCAGGGAGTTTCATAGATGTGACGTAGTGGAGAAGCGACCGTGAGACTGTTTTGATTCAGACAACAATGGCGGCTCGCATCGAGGAAGCAAGCGTTAACATTGATGCTGCTATTTCATCCGTGTTGTCCAATCTACCTAATATTGTCGGTATCTACCATATCATTCAAGATGTCGGCTGTTCTGTTTTGTTTTTTCCTGCGTCGCTCTCATCAGCGTCACGGGTTGGCTTCGGTGTGAGTGGTTGAAATAGCACGTCGATAAAGATGACAGACAAGTGGCTTATCCAATCATATGCAAGGATTTTTGATAAGGCCCAGCCTTCTGAAACGCCATTTCAATGGATCGGTTCCAGATGGATGAGTGGAGCTAGGCGGAGCGAAATTCATCTGGCTAGGGCCAGGTTATATCTCTGGGGCCTGCGGGGCCATAAAAGTCCTCTCTGGGGGGTTTTCTAGACAATTTGGAGCCGTCTTGTGACTTTGGAATGTGGTGTTCAGATCCGGAATGCTGAATCACATTTGAATGAATCCCATGAGAGATTAATTTGATTAATTTGTGTTTGGTTCATCCTTAAAATCTCTACACATTAATGTTTAATAAAATACAAGACAAATATGCTTAGAATTCTTTGAGTTTTATTTTATTGTTCTTTGTAAAGAAAAGCCAATAATAATCATCTTTTCCCTGCAATAAGAGATATTATGCAAGTCAGCAATAGTACTCTGTGTGAAATAATATATTAGCACTTACTCTGAAGTTCCTTTGAAGCAACTCTATCTCTAGTGCCAGTTTTTTTTTCTTTAAGTTGTCAAGTATTTTCAAAATACTCTATTTTAAGGGTAGGGGTAAACCTGTCAACACATGCCTTATGCATCAAAAATTAAAAGGAAAAGTACAACACTGCCAACCTCTGCATCACTGCTTTGTGCAGACTCTTCTGTAGGCCTTTCTGTAGATGTGGACTCATGCAACTCATATTGCATTCAGAAATAATAGGTACTTAAGTGTAAATTAAGTAAAGTTATTTATGCACTTAAAGATACATAAGAGGGTTTCTTCACTGTCCTGTGCATTGGGGAAAAATGGACATTACAAAGTGTTGTAGCCTACTTTCTTCCCTTTTGATGTAACATTAGTAAAAGTCTTACTGCACATGCTTCAGCCACTTTCTTGGGAACAGATAAAAGTGTTGGTGTACTGTTTAAAACTACACAAAAGAGGAAAACACAATTTCATTACAATGACACTGGGGGAAATGTGATCAATAACTCATGGCAACATATTTTTTTTACATTAACTACATGTAGTTTCACACATGTAGACTTTCACAAGTCAAAGCAATTCATTACTACTCAAGGTTTAACAGTTGATATGACTGGACAGCCATTTGGATTATAGGCCTACTTAATTTAATGCAGCAACAACTTATTTTACAGTGTACTAGGATCATTTAAAGTTAATTTACAAAGTTGCTGCTCCTGGCTGTGGGTCTGAGCTGAACCAGGGATGCCGGTCGGTTCAGGGATGCCCTCCACAACCCAAGGGCCAGCTCTTCTGCCTGGGTATAACGTGGGGTTGCAGGACCACCACCTGTTTGTTTTTCTTTTCTTTTTTTTCATCCTTTTTCTTGGTTGCTTTTATAAACAGGCAAACATTTATTAACAGTGTCTTTTTAAAAGAGATTAGTATAAGTAGTACAAATTACCATTGTGTAGAATATTCTAGTACTTCACTTTTACTTGTTCCCATGTTCTAGTAGTGGGTGATGACTCTGACATTTACTATGAACAAAGTTATTAATATTTAGAAATTATTAAAATATAAAATATATACTGTAATAAGTGATAAAAACATCTAACATGGTCACTACAAACTTAATTTGTCTGCTACTTTTTGCCAGCCCTCTCTCCTGGCTTTTGCACATTTGAGGTGAAAAATTTTTATTAAGTTTTTAAATTCTGCATATCCTTCAAGCAATAACTCTTGCTCTGCTGCGGTGAAAAACTGTGCACGCTCTTTGGCCACGGTGAGCAGCCAATAGCAGCGTTGCTGATCAATGTTTCTACTATCGATACATATCCCCTTTAAACCCAGCGCATGAACGCGCAATTATCTCAGATAACTCAATCCAGCTATACTAATCATAACCGGCAGGAGTGTTCGAAGAACCAAATTAGCCGGATCATGATGAGCACGATTATATTATCTTGGATGTCTCGTTTGATCTCGGATGTTTTAAGCAACGTACGAAGAACGGGCCCCTGCTCTGCTTTTCACGAGTTTGGAATACTGTGCTGTTTATCTTGGATTTACCTCAGAAGAGATAGAAGAACACGATTTGATTATGAGAACGATGTTTAAGGTAAGACATGTTATTGTTTGTAGCTTAGCAGCATGTTATTGTTGCATAAACTTGTAGCTACTAGTTAAACTGGTGCCAGACTAAAATGTAGGTTATAAAATGTGATTGGAGTAAAACATGAAGCCTAATGCTAAATGTATATACATAAAAACATTCTCGTGTCACAGGCTACGAATGTTTTTATGTTTGATAATTAAACAGCACGATATAACAGAAGGCTCGTATGATTGTGAATATTATAATGTTTAGACCTGTGTTTATTGTTAAATACTGTGTTAGTGGAATGTGGATATCTGCTCACACGTAGATATGTATAATTATGTAAGAAAAATGTTTCATAGTTTGGTCCTGCTCGATCGCATTCAGTAAATGTTTGCACGCGCTGAGTTTGAGCAGAGGTTTGAGTCACGTGCGCTGTGGGTTTGAAAAGCAAAACAAACATTAGGCTTCATGTTTTTACTCCAGCAATCTCATTTCATAACGTCGTAACGAATGGAAACGTTTGAAGTAACATGATAATCCATATAGTTTTCTCTAATGTAGTGTAACGTTACTGAACTTTTTAGTGATTTAGGCTGCCTTCTACAGGCTATTGTTATTACTGCATGCAGCCCTGTATGCCTACAAGGCACAAAACACTTGGGAGTTCATATACACTCACCGGCCACTTTATTAGGTACACCTGTCCAACTGCTCGTTAACACTTAATTTCTAAGCAGCCAATCACATGGCGCCAACTCAGTGCATTTAGGCATGTAGACATGGTCAAGACAATCTCCTGCAGTTCAAACCGAGCATCAGTATGGGGAAGAAAGGTGATTTGAGTGACTTTGAACGTGGCATGATTGTTGGTGCTAGAAGGGCTGGTCTGAGTATTTCAGAAACTGCTAATCTACTGGGATTTTCACGCACAACCATCTCTAGGGTTTACAGAGAATGGTCCGAAAAAGAAAAAACATCCAGTGAGCGGCAGTTCTGTGGGCGGAAATGCCTTGTTGATGCCAGAGGTCAGAGGAGAATGGCCAGACTGGGTCGAGCTGATAGAAGGGCAACAGTGACTCAAATAACCACCCGTTACAACCAAGGTGGGCAGAAGAGCATCTCTGAACGCACAGTACGTCGAACTTTGAGGCAGATGGGCTACAGCAGCAGAAGACCACACCGGGTGCCACTCCTTTCAGCTAAGAACAGGAAACTGAGGCTACAATTTGCACAAGCTCATCGAAATTGGACAATAGAAGATTGGAAAAATGTTGCCTGGTCTGATGAGTCTCGATTTCTGCTGCGACATTCGGATGGTAGGGTCAGAATTTGGCGTCTACAACATGAAAGCATGGATCCATCCTGCCTTCTATCAACGGTTCAGGCTGGTGGTGGTGGTGTCATGGTGTGGGGAATATTTTCTTGGCACTCTTTGGGCCCCTTGGTACCAATTGAGCATCGTTGCAACGCCACAGCCTACCTGAGTATTGTTGCTGACCATGTCCATCCCTTTATGACCACAATGTACCCAACTTCTGATGGCTACTTTCAGTAGGATAATGCGCCATGTCATAAAGCTGGAATCATCTCAGACTGGTTTCTTGAACATGACAATGAGTTCGCTGTACTCAAATGGCCTCCACAGTCACCAGATCTCAATCTAATAGAGTATCTTTGGGATGTGGTGGAACGGGAGATTCGCATCATGGATGTGCAGCCGACAAATCTGCGGCAACTGTGTGATGCCATCATGTCAATATGGACCAAACTCCCTGAGGAATGCTTCCAGCACCTTGTTGAATCTATGCCACGAAGAATTGAGGCAGTTCTGAAGGCAAAAGGGGGTCCAACCCGTTGCTAGCATGGGGTACCTAATAAAGTGGCCGGTGAGTGTATATAGTGTATGTATTTAGTAAATTTCATAATTTGAACCAGAAAAATCTAAAATAGTTTCTCCTGATATCAGCATGTTCACAGCTGTTTTTTTTTTTTTTTTCTAAAAAAATGTTTTTACAGGGACCAGCACTGATGAGTCCAGCTGACATTCACGTGAGTCTCTGTACATGATCATGGTGAAAAATCAAACACATTGGAGATGACAGGTATGTAACCTATATGTTTTAGGAATGGCACAAAGGTGTGTGACTGTCCAAGTCTCTGTCTTTAGATCAGTGTGTTTTACTAATGTGCTTTTTTGTCTGTGGTTGTGTATCCTTTTGGTTGTGTTGTAAATAACTTGGTTGTGTTGTAAATAAATCCAAACAATCTAAAAGCCATTCTTTTTTAAGTCTCTCCTGATTCTTTGTGCAAGGGTTCTCACAATGACAGCACCTGATAGCACCTTATAGGGCCATTAGGGGAGGGCCTTTGTCTTTCTCAGGTGTGAAAACACTATATATTCATGGATTGTTAACGCCCCTCCGCATAAAGCTTTCTTACACAAAACACGTCTTACGAATTTTAAGTCAATATATTGTCTTATCTGAATAAGTAGTCAGGATGATTTTCAATTTTTCACATAGTTTTGAAGCAAATATTCTAGGCCACGTGATACAATTTTCAAAAGTCTTGTGAAGAAATAATTAGTATGAGTTTTATGACCTTATTTCAGTGACAATGTTTTTTCACAAACCATGCATAAACGTCATTATCTCAAAACTAAAATCTTTTATGTACACGCTGCTGACATATTACTGTAGCAGAGTTTGTGCAATGAAAATGTCACAAGTATCAGAAATAAGCACAAATGTCAGAGCATGTCAGAACACCTCCAGGACCCAGAAAACACCTCGGACCCCAGAGGGTTAAAGGCCGTTTTCTCAAAATGAGTTTTTTCTCACACTCCTAGTGACGATTTTCCACTTCTGTAGCACCTACATACACCAAACTTTACCGCCGTATTCCTAACTATATTGTGAAGGTTTGTTCAGAGGGATTTGTTGATATATCATTCTTGGCCTGATTTATATGACATTTTATGCCTAAAAATAGGGCGGAAATCAATTTTTTAAGGCTATTGCCAGTATTTTCTGATTTACAGGGTAACAAAAGGAGATATTAATAATCCCCTCTGAAAATGTCTTTTCATTGAATATATCAACAAAATGCAAAAATCAGTTTGGACCTTGGTTTTTTCAATGGTCAGATTTGTCACTTCAAAATATATGCAAATTAGCGCATATTTAATTATATATATATATTTATATATAGCCTGATTAGCATATTTAAACATAAAATTACAGAAAACTTGCAATAATTTTTTTTTTCTCCTATTCATGTGAGTAATCAACTGGTAAAGTTTCATGGTGATATCTGTAAGTTAAATTTTTTACCCTATTCACCTGCAGTGTCTCGCCTTAAGAACTACTTAGCAATAAGAACGTTTTGGGGAACCGGGCCCTGGTGGAAAGCATGTTTCTCTTCTCCTTCATTAACATGCACAGAAACCAATTACTGTCTGGTGCTAGTTTTGGGAGTACTTAAAAGGGGCTGACAGATAACATAAAGCTCTTCATTATGCATTTGAAGCAAAGCTTTGTTGCGATCTGTATTCCTTGTTATGTGAGGTTAGAAAATGAGTCATAACTGCAGTTTGGAGAATGGGCTATTACAGCTCACTCATGCAGTGCTGAGATTCTTACTGTAGCTCTACAAACATAATGTTTGCTTTCTGCAAAATATGTAAATGTATGTGAAACTTGTTGCAGCTTTGCTGAAGCCATTTATGCAGGATTTGAATGAGAAAAAGGTTCTAAATACAAATCAATACATTAAAAGGGACATTTTAGAGGGAAATGTTTCTGATCATCCAATAGGAAGAGTCTGAGTGTAGATAGCTTACAAGATTTTTTGGTAACGCTTTAGATTACAGCCCGGAAAGTACTGTGTAATTAAAGTGATTTTACAGCGTAACCGTCTGTAATTATAGTGTACCTATAACGTACTTACAATATAAGTATGAGTGACCAATATTTTAAGTTTGTATTTAATTTAATTTAATTTAATTTAATTGCCGTAAATTAAAGTGATGCTTGTTACCCTCTTGTCCCACAGGGTAAGTACAATAAAAATGCATACACAATCTTATACCACTTACCCTGTAACCACATGAAACAAGATATATTTCCCAGTATTTTAAATTGCAATAGTCTTAGCTTTTCTTGCCTTGAAACATCTTAGCCCAAAACTTTTGTACATCTGTACTTTTGCTACCAAAAAAAAAGGTATAAAAAAGCTAAAACAATAAAAAATAAATAAAAAAAAAGTATAAATGCATAGATATGTACCCTGTCATTTTTAAAAAGCCTAAACAGTATATATTGGCACACAATTATTACAAAAAGATACATGTATGTTCTTGCTAAATTGCTCCTAAATATAAGATTGTTGTATCATAACAGTAGAATAATTACCCCTTAGTTCTATAATACTTATAGTATAAATATTTTTTTTTAATTCTCCTGGTTGTTACCCCTTTATTACCCAAACTTTACATATTGTTCCCTTATACTTACATACAAGTACTTTATAGGTACACTATAATTACAGAAAGTTACACTTTAAATTCCTCTTAATTACACAGTACTTTCCGGGCTGTAATCTAAAGCGTTACCGTGAATATGAAAAGGAAGATTCCCAACCCCATTGTAAAAACTTGCCTGTGCCTACATGTCTGCAAAATGATATTACATTGCTTCTAGCATGCTTTCAAAGGGAAATGTCCAGTGAGTTGCCGATGAAAGCATGTTTAGTTTTATCCAAAACAGATGAACATTTGTGGAATGTAAACGACGAGTTATATGAGTTACCTGATAAAAATGCATATGCTGAAGCAACCATGCCAGAAAAGCCATATACTATATGGAGCTGGTAATGTGATGCAATGGTGTAAACGTGTCATGGATTTGGTGTTTTGAGGTCATAACACAGTGTTCAAGGAACTGTGCCAATATAAGTATTTTTTTAATTAATCGATAATCTGCCCCTATTATAATTGTGTCAAAAGGAAAAAAAGGCAGAAGCATGGTTTTCAATGATCCTAAGTTGCAACCTCCACCATTATTAACTGAATCTAAATTTGTTTCAAAATGTTGTCTTTATTTTCAGTGATGCAGGCTGAAATTTTATGTCAATGACCATTTCGTATCATTTGGTTAATGAAACAAGGTTTGACTGAAATACTGTATGCCTGTAACAGGTTTTAAACTGACATGAGCTTGGTAGCAGACAAACAGGCGAAGAAGACGAATGTATTCCAACATGAAGTTTTAATAACAATAATCCAACAGATAGGCGAACTGGTAGCATTACCGGACCATGAACAGAACACAGGCAGGAACTTAGGGCCTGTCCCAAAACCTCTTCCCCTAGATTTTTGCCCTAACCCTTGTTTTTACGCATATTCATGTAGGGGTAGGGTGTCCCAAAACTTTAGGGAGCAAGGGGGAGTGCTATTCTTCCCTTAAAATCAACCCTCAAAACACAGTAAGGGTCCAATGCAGGCTTAAAACAAAGTGGGAGATGAAATTACCCAGGATACCTTGCGAGCCGGCCATATTTTTCAACCAAGATGGCGGACACCGCTGGAAAGGAACAATTGAATTGTAAGTATATTTTCACAAATAAGCATGTTAAAATTTAGAAATATGTTGGAATATGTTAGTTTGATGCACATCCAATGGACTGTTGAGTTTTGAACACTAATGTTTGAAGATATTTCACGAAGCTATCTGCCGATGTTCATGGTATCTGCCGAGTGCTTCGAGAGAGTCCGCCCATCAAATATACATCTGATCTAGGTAGTTAATCTAATTTTATTTTCGATTTTGGCCATATTTTTCAACCAAGATGGAAAGGAACAATTGAATTGTAAGTATATTTTCGCAAATAAGCATTGTGGCGAACAGGACGAGGCCGAGGGACGTCAGAGAACGGCGCGAGGCCGGTGGCGTGATTGATTGTATAATGAACGTCACCTGTGAGACGCACCGGTCTCGCATCTCTCACGGAGGAGCGGAGGAATAAAGGAGGAGTAACGACGCTGAAGTGCGAGAGAGGAACAGGCCTGTGTTTTAGTTGATGTTTTGTTTCTGTTTGTCGGTAGCCAGCAGTTCCGTGAGGGACTGCTGGCAGGTATTGTTTGTTTTATTTTGAAGCCAGCAGTCGTCCGCGAGGGGCTGTTGGCAGTTTATTTTATGTTAATAAATGTTTTGAATGTTCGCCGGTTCCCGTCTCCTTCTTCCCACAACCTTCAACTTTGCTACAAGCATGTTAAAATTTAGAAATATGTTGGAATATGTTAGATCTATATACATCTGATCTGGGTAGTTAATCTAATTTTATTTTCGATTTTGGCTTCCAAGGATAATAAAAAGAAGATATGTGCGGTAAAACTATTAAAAACTAGCCACATTCATCTTTCCCTTCACAGCGCGCTGTCATTTCTCCCTAAACCCAACAGTCAGAATCAGCACTGAGTACAATGGGTGATTGTTGTAAAGTGCAGTGTCTGCTGTTTCTAAATTGCGGGATGTGTTTGATAGTAAAAAGTGCTGTACTTTGGGTTTCGTGTGCGCGTCTAAACGATGAAGTACACACAAAAATATGGCAAAATGACAGATTTGGAGATTCACTTAAACACAGTTTATGTCTTAAATGGGAGTTAATAGTTGGGATAAAATATGTGTATTATTAGTATTCGGTATGAAGCATTCAGTCTTAAAGTGGCAGCGTCTAATAAACCTGCAGATGATTGCACCATTAATGTGAATAAAACAACTAAAAGGCAAAGAGAAAATTACTCGCAGCTCTTGAATTAATAACTTTAGCTTTAATAAGGATTAATCTATCTATAATAAACTATGTTGTTATTTTACATGTGATTACTCTATTAGATTTCTAGTATATTATTATAGATAATATATATTTTTTATCCTGATAAAATTATATCCTGATCATAACTGGGATAGTTATGTGCATGTAAACACACTCGTCATCAGATCGTATTGAACATTCAAAAATCCATGTTGTTCTCTTCTGTTAATTTGCAATTTACTAAGTGGCAACTGGTGTCTTATATTTCCATACCCGTCGCTATGGGCCCGCCCCCAAGAATGCTTGTGCCCGTCACATTCCTTTCTTTACTTTCATTATTTTGTATATACACTGCTCAAAAAAATAAAGGGAACACTAAAATGACACATCCTAGATCTGAATGAATTCAATAATTTTATTAAATACTTTCTTTACATAGTTGAATGTGCTGACAACAAAATCACACAAAAATTATCAATGGAAATCAAATTGATCAACCCATGGAGGTCTGGATTTGGAGTCACACTCAAAATTAAAGTTGAAAACCACACTACAGGCTGATCCAACTTTGATGTAATGTCCTTAACACTAGAACTACCAAGGCGGTCATTTTGACCGTTTTTAAATTTTACAGTGTAATAACTTTGTTAAAATAAAATCAATGTGGCTGTAGGACTCTGACTTTTCCTAAATATGTGTATATTTTATTCTGACACTGTTATTTTATTAAAATCACAAAACACAAAACAGTTCTGACTATTTCTACCTAGAATGGCCATGGCGGTCATTTTGACCGCACGCATTATAGATATCATAAGTCCGCTATATTTCCCGCCATCAACGTGCACATATTGTTCAAGAAGTGCACAAATGAGCAAGTTTCTCAGAGGGACTTCATCACGCGACTGGCAAGTGAACTTCGCTCCGACCACATGAAATCAAAAGTCACACAACTGGTGGTGCGAGAGCCAGGACCCGGGCAGGCTCCGGAGCAGCAGCTGATGGAGAGAACGAGGCAGTGCCAAGTAAGGAGGAACTGCGAAAAAATAAAACTAAGGAGACATGTGCAGAATGTCACTAAGTAGTGTGTGGGAGCTGCACACGAAATGCGGTGTTTGTGTGGACTGCGTACGCGTTAGTGAATGATGCGGGGTTTTTTTGCGCCGTTCAAATTAGCCCTTTATTATTATTACCTATCGTTATATTGTATATCCATTTATTTCTAGATTTTGTATTGATTATTGAACTTATTTACAAACAGGGCTGTACTAAACGGTATGAAGCTTTAACGTTTCCTAACTTTTTTGCATTTCTATTCACGTTGTGAGTGTGGTGAAAAATATATTTTTGACGCAAAAGTTTCCTCACATTTCCTTAGACCTGTCGGGGCAATCTTTCTTTTGTGCTTGTTTTAAGGGCGATGACGTTATAACATGACGACAGGAATTAAAAGCATCATTGGAAAACTTAAAGAGAAAGGTTCAAATGTAGATATGACATGACGAAAATTATATTCAGTACGGCCATATGACCGTCAAAGTATAAACGGTCAGAATGACCGCTGTGGTCGTTCTAGTAGTTATGGAATTCCGGTAGTTCTAGTGTTAAAACAAGTCAAAATGAGGCTCACTTGTGTGTGTGGCCTCCACGTGCCTGTATTGACCTCCCTACAATGCCTGGGCATGCTCCTGATGAGGTGGACAGTCTGTGGTGCAACGTGGCATTGGTGGATGGAGCGAGACATTATGTCCCAGATGTGCTCAATTGGATTCAGGTCTGGGGAACGGGCGGGCCAGTCCATAGCATCAATACCTTCCTCTTACAGGAACTGCTGACACTCCAGCTACATGAGGTCTAGCATGGTCTTGCATTAGGAGGAACCCAGGGCCAACCGAGACATATGGTCTCACAAGGGGTCTGAGGATCTCATCTTGGTACCTAATGGCAGTCAGGTTACCTCTGGCGAGCACATGGAGGGCTGTGCGGCCCCCCAAAGAAATGCCACCCCACACCATTACTGACCCACCACCAAACCGGTCATGCTGAAGGATGTTGCAGGCAGCAGAACGTTCTCCATGGTGTCTCCAGACTCTGTCACGTCTGTCACATGCTCAGTGTGAACCTGCTTTCATCTGTGAAGAGCACAGGGCGCCAGTGGCGAATTTGCCGATCTTGGTGTTCTCTGACAAATGCCAAACGTCCTGCCCAGTGTTGGCTGTAAGCACAACCCCCACCTGTGGACGTCGGGCCCTCATACCACCCTCATGGAGTTTGTTTCTGACCGTTTGAGCAGACACATGCACATTTGTGGCCTGCTGGAGGTCATTTTGCAGGGCTCTGGCAGTGCTCCTCCTGCTCCTCCTTGCACAAAGGTGGAGGTAGCAGTCCTGCTGCTGGGTTGTTGCCCTCCTACGGCCTCCTCCATGTCTCCTGATGTACTGGCCTGTCTCCTGGTAGCGCCTCCATGCTCTGGACACTATGCTGACAGACACAGCAAACCTTCTTGCCACAGCTCACATTGATGTGCCATCCTGGATGAGCTGCACTACCTGAGCCACTTGTGTGGGTTGTAGACTCTGTCTCATGCTACCACTAGAGTGAAAGCACCGCCAACATTCAAAAGTGACCAAAACATCAGCCAGGAGGCATAGGAACTGAGAAGTGACAATTCCAAGATGGCGCCTGTGCGAGTGGCATGCCGTCTATCACTCCCTACCTTGTTTTATATTTGGCTTTTTTTATGTGTGCTTATACCTTTTTATCATACGGAGTCTGTCGTTTACGATCGTCAGACACTCCTGGATATTCGCAGGTGCTGCATCGACGCTTTTAATGCGGGACTGGGAAATTTCGCTGATAATTCCTACAGGAGCACTCTCGGGGACATTCCAGATTTTCTTCGCCGTTGGCCATTGGATGTTAACCCGAGGAAACGTCGGAGAAGACGGGGGAAACGCAGCGGGAAACTGGTCAGCCTAAAGATCTATCTGCGAGCCGAGCTTCGAAAGATCTCTACATCTCGGCCATGGACTGAGGATCTGTTCCGCCCCGCGGTTCAATATACGGTGGTCCCAACATCTCGTTGGCTCACAGATATTCAGACTAAGCCCCCTGCTTCTTCAAATGTCCCGGTTCGTCCACTGCAGGGTTCTGACACACGGATTATTTTCCGACCCCGTCAGATGGGAGTAAATTCTTTAAATCTTTGCCCTCTGAGGAAAGCTTCAGCTCCTTACAGCATTCTGCATTCTCCGAAAATGGCGCTGATCAATGCTCACTCTTTGGTCAACAAGACATTTATCTTACATGACTTTATTATATCTAATTACCTTGATTTTATGTTTATCACCGAAACCTGGATGAAGGTAGGAGATTTGAGCCCTTACTCTGATCTTGTTCCAACTGACTACTGTTTTTATAACTCTCCTCGTCCTGTTGGTCGGGGTGGAGGGTTAGCTGTTATTGCCAAAAAAAGTTTTGGAGCATGCTGCCAATTGCTACCATCCATTAACCCTACAAGTTTTGAAGTGCAACTATTAACACTTGACTGGACTCAACCTATTGTACTTGCCTTAATATATCGACCGCCGCAACTGACAAAGGATTTTATGGAAGAATTCACAGAGCTCGTTGGCGATTTAATTATCACATACGATCGGATTTTATTATTAGGAGATTTTAATGTACATGTATGCTGTGCTTCGGATAACCTAGCATCGGAGTTCTTGAATATTATGGATTCCTTTAATCTGGTGCAGTGGGTTAAAGAACCGACACACAATCGTGGTCACATGTTGGACTTAATATTGTCTTTTGGACTCTCAATAATTGATACTGAAGTGGTTGAATTACCTATCTCTGATCATTTTCCTATCATGTTAAAAATGTCTCTTCCAGCTATTCATTACAACACTGTCTCTGATTTAAAACAAGTTCGAGCGTATTCACCGCGATTTCTCGAGGCTTTTACTGAACGTTATAATGAATTAATCTCCTCAGTGTCCTATGAATTTGTAGTTTCAGATCTAGATGTTGAGCAACATCTTGAATCTTTAAACACTACTTGGTCAGAGATATTAAATGCTGTTGCACCCTATAGGCTCCAAAAGCTGAAACGTAAGTCTGCGCCTTGGATAGATCAAGATATTCGCTCTCTGAGACAATCATGTAGGAAGGCAGAAAGGAATTGGAAGAAAGACAAACTTCAAATATCCTTTATCATTCTCAAAAAATGTCTTTGGACATATCAGAGTGCAGTTAAGAAAGTCCCTTTACTTTTTTACTTTGATCGAGGAACATCATCAAACTCCTAGAGTTCTTTTTTCAATTATTAATTCAATACTACATCCTGCTGTACAGACCTTCCGTAATCCTAATACAGCTCTATGTGAAAACTTTTTAAATTATTTTGACACTAAAATTATAAATCTAAGAGTTCAAATACAGGACACTAGTGATAATAATCTGATCTCAATGAGTCCATTAGCCTCTTGGACTACTTTTAATTCTATTTCCTTAGAATCACTAAAGGATATAGTTGTAAAATTCAAAACCTCGTCAAGTCCCCTTGACATTATGCACCCTCGCTATCTGAAGTTATTAATTGATACTGTAGGACCTAGCCTTGTAACTTCAATTAATAAATGCTTGCAGTCAGGGTTAATCCCTGATATCTTAAAAAGGGCCACAGTGACTCCGGTGCTAAATAAACCCACACTTGATACATCTATATTAGCAAATTTTCGTCCGGTGTCTGTCCTTCCTTTCATTTCCAAGGTGATCGAAAGAATTGTCTCTCTGCAACTTCAGTCTTTCTTATCTACTAATCGTATCTATGAGATCTTTCAATCAGGTTTCAAATCTCTACATAGTACTGAAACGGCCCTTGTAAGAGTCCTAAATGATATTTGAATGATTACTGATTCGGGAGCTTCTGTCATTCTAATCATGCTGGACTTGTCTTCAGCTTTTGATACTGTTGATCATGGAATTCTCATCTCCCGCCTGGAGTCTTATATAGGACTAGGAGGAGTGGTGTTAAACTGGTTTAAATCTTACCTAACTAACAGAACTTTTTCTGTTAAAATTGGAAATTTTACTTCATCATTACGCAAGCTATCATGTGGCGTACCACAGGGATCTGTTCTTGCACCCACTCTCTTTTCCTTGTATTTACTTCCCTTGGGATCCATTTTTAGCAAACATAATGTAGCCTTTCATTGTTACGCTGATGACATGCAAATTTATCTGCCGTTGACCAGTGGTAATGAAAATGCAGTTAGTAAATTATCAGCGTGTTTCAATGATGTAAAGGCATGGCTCTCTAAAAACTTTCTTTTTTTGAACTCAGATAAATCGGAAGCGATTGTCTTTTGCCCCTCCGAACATAGTAGACAACACTTACCTAACCTTGATTCTTTAACCCTCTGGGGTCTGAAATCACGCCGGCGTGATTTGCTCGCTTTTTTTCTTATCAGTGCAAAAGAGACTCAAAATACTCTGTTGATTTTGATCTTACATTTAAGTGTTATACATCATTAGATCCTGTTAAGTGTCTATTTTTTTTGTGGATACTCGCAATAAAAACAAAGTGTTGTGCTTTTCGCCAAATAAAGAAAAACGAACATGATGCGAGTTCTGCGTTCTCTCTGTCTGTGAAGTCCATTCTGAAACACGTCCTAAGATTAACTGTAACTCCGCGAATACTTGTCACACAGGCACGAGAGATTTTTCTTTATGAAGCTTGAATTCTCTTATTTTAAATGAAGTAATTTATATAAAAAACAAATACTCACAGTTTATGTAATCCGTTTGAAACCAAGGAGAGGTCCAGTTTTTTCTTTCTCCCCTCATTATTTTTAATGAGTTGAGGCCGCCACGCCCCCGGCGCTATTCACATGTAAATAGTTTAGGTGATCTATATGCATCGCACACGCCCCCGATCAATGCCATAAAAACACAAAATTTCTTCATTAGATTCGCTGATAGTTCATCGCGTTTTGAGGATGGCACAGCGGGCACGCTACTCCGGTAAAGAGGCCGCCAGATGATTCTGTACAGCGAGGAAGAATTCACCTTTTTTCCTCAGAGGAAGATTATTTCAACTCAAGACGACGAACGGCTGCATTTTGAAGAGAGAATTGATCCCGCCGAGGATACAAGTTCGGAGTAAGTGTTATATTGTTTAGTGTTATATAATTATTTTTCTGATCATCACCAATTCTCGGCCAGGACAACTGGAAGCTGCTAGGGGCTGGAAGATGCTGGCTGATCTTGATCAACGGCTTATTTTTCCACCTGAGATTGCCACCACTAACCTACGACCAGACATTGTTTTGTGGTCTGGATCAGCACGCATTGTTCAACTGATAGAGTTAACAGTGCCATGGGAGGATGCTGTAGATGAGGCATATGAGAGGAAGAAACTGCGGTATGCTCATTTGGCCACTGAAGCAGAACAGCGAGGATGGAGAGTCCAGGTTTATCCAGTGGAAGTGGGTTGTCGAGGTTTTGTGGCACACTCTACAACCCGGTTCCTCAGAGACGTCGGATTCAGCGGCCAAGAGTTGCGTCGCACAGTAAAGAACTTATCTGAAGCAGCAGAAAGGAGCAGCAACTGGCTGTGGTTGAGACGGAAAGATTCTAGCTGGCAAGGTACAGGCCGCCACGCTACGGTTTCGTAGAATTCTTGAAAAACTTGAAGAGTCTGTTGGTTTATTTGTATAGGTTGTATAGTATAGGTTGTATAGTATACTATACAATTTGTATAGGTTGTATAGTATAGAATGACGGGTGGTTGGGCAGATATTGTGTTTGCGGTAGGTGGTATGCCATACGGAACCGTTGCCACTGTAACTGCTTTAACGCACCAGTGGGGCTCGACAGCCTTAGTCAAACGGGTTGGCGCGTATGGTTGGGTTGTAGTGAGATTGTGGTTAGGTCTCAGCAGCAGGAGGGAAGTAGAGGTCAGTAAGCTGGGCTGAGTTGAGTGGGGGACGGAGGGGGGTGACTCTGGGACGCCAGAGTCACTGTCGAGCCCTCTTGAGGTGTCGTGGGCTAGTCGACGAAACACTGAGGACGGAAGGTGCCCACTTGAAGACCCTAGAGATGTCCCCTACTCGGCTCAATCCAGACGGTTGTCGTGCTGGTCCACTAGGGAGACCACACTGTAGTTGCAGCCGTCGTGTGTGCTGACGCGCCAAGTACACTGCAGCCGTTAACGCCGGACAGAAGGGGAGTCACACCCTCATATGGAAAGAAGCGTAAATGGATGGAGAAGCATAGTTTACTGTAAAGCTACGTCTTAGTGTTGCTTATCTTGGCGAAAGCCGAGTACAAATCAGCATGAAGTTTTAACATCTACTCTCGTGTAATGGAAATCATTTTTGCTTAGTATTGCCTTACAATATAACATTCGTGTACATGCTCAAGTGTAAACTTTCAATATGATAACGTTACTCTCTAAACATTTGTATATTAAATATATTTCACTCAGTTTTGATTAGCTTATGCGTAATGTAGCTTATTTGCGAATATCTGCTTAGGTGTAGCCTAAATATAATGTGATTTAGTGCAAATATATTTCAGCTTCCGGTAAAATACTGTCTAAATACTAGACATTATATTTTTATATATAAATGTTCTGTTTTGGTTAGCCTATGACACTGCTTATCCTGCTAAAATACTGCACAGATGATTGTGAATACAGGTGTAAATGTTTGAAATGCTCTAAATGCGCGCGGTCTATACGTTATGGCCCATCAGCAGATTCTCGCGGTGTATGGCCCATAAATAGATATTTCTCCGTCCTATGGCCCATCAATAGATATACGTTGTGCGTCCATACCCATTAATCGCCCACAGTTTACTTTGGATTATGTATGCTAACAGTTTTTGTTGTTGTTGTAGGATTGTGTCTGCATCACGCTCTCCTTCTCCAGCACCGCAGAGGAGCACGCGTGTCATTCAGTTCTCAGTGCGATCGAGAATCATACTGAGTAAGTGCACAGACGTAATATTTACAGATAAAATGTAATTGTGTTTACATCGTCATAATATACAAGTACCCATTCTTGTGTGAAATTACAAAAACTTTTTGTCTTTTTTTTTATCCATGGCCATTAGTGATTGATAATGATAATAATACAGCTTCTTTGATTGTGTTATCAGAAAATATAAATGGATGGGTATATGTAGAATTTTATACAGGTATCCATCAAAAGTTTGCAAACTTTTTTAATGTTTTAGAAGTCTCTGATGCTCATCACGTCTGCGTATATTTGATTAAAAAACAAACAAACAAAAAACCCAGTAATATTGTGAAATAGTATTACAGTCTAAAATAGCCTAACTGTATATTTTAAAATGTTATTCATTTCTGTGATTCATCATTATTTCAGTCTTCAGTGTCACATGATCCTTCAGAAATCATTCTGATATGATGATTTATTTTTAAAAAATCAATGTTGAAAACAGTTGTGCTGCTTAATATTTTAAAAAATATAAAAAATAGTAATGTGTTCTAGGAATTACAATAAAACAGATTGAAAAACCAAACCTTTGCATCTCCTGTCATTCTTTGTTCAGGTTGCCTCACAGCACATTGATGGGGGAGTGTCTTTTGTCTCCCCTGGTGAGAATCTCATTAATATTCATGGCCATTGACACTCCCACGCATACAGCAGTGCTGACACAAAAACTGACTTACAAAATTTTAATTGTTATATTGTTGTTTGTGAAAGAGTGGTCAGAATGATTTTCACATCATTTTGTAGTAAAAATTTTAGCCTACAAGAATAGTAACTCAAAAGTCTTGTGGACAACTGTTCAGTATGTGTTATATGGCCTTATTGCGGTGACAATTTTTTTCCCAAAACTTACTAACCACGCATAATATTTTTTTTCTATAAAATGCAAACATGTACATCTATTTTGCTCACATATTATTGTAGCAGAGTTTGTGCTGAATACAGCCAAATTACATGTTGGCCAATGGTATGTTGTAAGTAGCTGAAATAAGCACAAATGTCAGAGCATGTCAAAACACCTCAAAGGCCTTAAAAACACCTCAGACCCCAGAGGGTTAACCCCCTGGGGTCGGCTATCGCGCCGGCGCGATTGTCTCGCTTTTTTTCTTATCAGTGCAAAATAGACTCAAATAACTCCGTCTATTTTTGTCATACAGGCAAGTGTTTTACATCATTCAAAACTGTTAAATGTCTTCTTTTATTTGTGTACACTCATAATAAAAACAAAATGTTGTGTTTTTCGTAAAATAAAGAAAATAAACATGATGCGCATTCTGCCGTCTCTCTCAGTGTGAAGCTCATTCTGAAACGCGACAATAAATTATCTGTAACTATCTGTATGTTTGTCACACAGACCTGAAACGTATGTCTTTACAACGCTTTGAGTCTCTATTTTTAAATGAGGTAAATCATATCAAAAACAAATATTCTCTGTTTAAGTAATTTGTATGAAAGCAACGACAAGTACAGTTTCTCCAGCCAGAGCTCATTAACTTTAATGTGACCACGCCCACGCGCAACAGCTGGTCGCATACTAATGAGCCACGTGGAGGAACGGCAACTGTTACGCTCTCAAAACAGATAATCCGCGACTTCAGTCTTCAGTCCTGCTCTGCGTTTTACGAGTGTGGAATACTGTGCTGTTTATCTTGGATTTACCTCAGGAGAGTTAGAAGAATACGATTTGATTATGAGAACGATTTTTAAGGTAAGACATGTTATTGTTTGTAGCATGTTAGCGATGTTGTTGTTGCATAAACTAGTTAAACTGGTGCTAGACTAAAATGTATGTTATAAAATATGATTGGAGTAAAACATGAAGCCTAATGCTAAATGTATATACATAAAAGGCTACGAATGTTTTTATGTTCGATAATTAAACACAGCACGATATAACAGAAGGCTTGTATGATTGTGAATATTATAATGTTTAGACCTGTGTTTATTGTTAAATACTGTGTTAGTGGAATGTGGATATCTGCTCACACGTAGATATGTATAATTATGTAAGAATAATGCTTCATAGTTTGGTCCAGCTCGATCGCATTCAGTAAATGTTTGCACGCGCTGAGTTTGGACGCGCGCTGTGGTTTTGAAAAACAAAACAAACATTAGGCTTCATGTTTTTACTCCAGCAATCTCATTTCATAACGTCATAACGAATTGAAACGTTTGAAGTAACATGATAATCCATATAGTTTTCTCTAATGTAGTGTTACTGAACTTTTTAGTGGTTTATAGGCTATTGTTATTATTTCATGCAGCCCTACACATATACCTAAGGCACAACACACTTGGGAGTTCATAGGCCTATATATAGTGTATGTATGTATTTAGTAAATTTCATCATTTGAACCAGAAAAATCTAAAATAGTTTCTCCTGATATCAGCATGTTCACAGCTGTTTTTTTGTTTTTTTTCTAAAAAATGTTTTTACAGGGACCAGCACTGAGTCCAGCTGACATTCACGTGAGTCTCTGTATGTATGATCATGGTGAAAAATCAAACACCTTGGAGATGACAGGTATGTAACCTATATGTTTTAGGAATGGCACAAATCTGTGTGATTGTCCAAGTCTCTATCTTTAGATCAGTGTGTTTTACTAAAGTGCTTTTTTGTCTTTGATTGTGTAACTTTTTGGTTGTGTTGTAAATAACTTGGTTGTGTTGTAAATAAATCCAAACAATCTAAAAGCCATTCTTTTTTAAGTCTCTCCTGATTCTTTGTGCAAGGCTTCTCACAATGACAGCACCTGATAGCACCTTATAGGGCCATTAGGGGAGGACCTTTGTCTTTCTCAGGTGTGAAAACACTATATATTCATGGATTGTTAACGCCCCTCCGCATAAAGCTTTCTTACACAAAACACGTCTTACAAATTTTAAGTCAATATATTGTCTTATCTGAATGAGTAGTCAGGATGATTTTCACATAGTTTTGAAGCAAATATTCTAGGCCACATGATACAATTTTCAAAAGTCTTGTGAAGAAATAATTAGTATGGGTTTTATGACCTTATTTCAGTGACAATGTTTTTTTGTTTTTTCACAAACCACGCATAAACGTCATTATCTCAAAACTAAAAACGTGTACATACATGCTGCTGACATATTACTGTAGCAGAGTTTGTGCTGAATACAATGTAATCAGATTTTAGCAATGAAAATGTCACAAGTATCAGAAATAAGCACAAATGTCAGAGCATGTCAGAACACCTCCAGGACCCAGAAAACACCTCGGACCCCAGAGGGTTAAAGTCACACCAGACCTTCCTTATGCAAGCAAGCGCACACGTTTCCCTCTGAACTCATGCCCATCAAACCTGGTGATGGCAAAAGGTATCTGCGCTTTGAACTTGAACTGGAACCAGCGGTGCCTGACCCATTACTTCCTGGTCCTTCCGGACCTGCCCCACGATGTCTACATTGGAGCAGACGTTCTGATTCGCCTCCAGGCTCATGTGGATTTTATTAATGAGGTACTGTGGGCCCCACTGACTTTACAGCCAGCTGTTGTTCATACACACACTGACAATCTTCTGTCAGGCCAAACCATTCCAGAGGTTTGCACCCTAATCAGCGAACAGGAAACTGTGGTACCTGCTTACACCAAAGGGGTCACTGTAAGGCTCAACATACGACGGGGCCAAAATCTTAACAACACACTGGGTTTCTTTCAACCTTCACCCGAATGTGTTGAACTTGGCCTCACACTTGAGGCCACACCCCTCACTGAAGTATCATCTCGGGCAGTCTACATCCTTTTCAACAACTGCATAGCAGTGGACATCACAATTCCAAAAGCCTATCGGCTAGGATGGCTAGTGAGCCATGACTTTCCTGATTTTGAACTGACTTTGCCAGTCATTGGGCCCATTCCAGCTTCAATGACACCCGAAGGGTACACAGACGACACACTACGCACAGCACCCTTCAAAACCATCCCCATCGCATCACACAAACCAGTGCAAGAAATCATTGATCACTGACATTGAAAAGGTGTAATTCGCCCATGCAACAGCACCTATTCTGCTCCTATCTGGCCGGTAATCAAACCAAACGGCAAGTGGCGACCCACCATCGACTACAGGAAACTGAATCAACAGGTGCCACTGTCACGATGGCCCATGACCCAGTTGGAGCAGGAAATACCCAGAATCAGGGGAGCCACCATCTTCTCTACACTTGACGTGGCCTCGGGATTCTGGACCATACCAGTGCATCCAGAAGACCAGCACAAGCTAGCTTTCACGTTCGGTAACAGACAATTCACTTTCACCAGGTGTCCATTCGGCTATGCTAACTCACCCGCTGAGTTTAACATCTTCCTAAACAAAGCATGCCCCGATGCAAGAATGAGAGGAAATCTCATCTATGTAGACGACGTGCTGATGAAGAGCACAACAGTAACCGATCACCTGAAAGAAATAGACTATGTTTTGAACCAGTTATCCGCTGCAGGCGCTAAGATCGCTCTCCACAAAGGACAATGGTGTCGAACCAAGGTCAACTACGTGGGACTACTGATTGGGTCACAGGGCATCGAACCACAGTCCAGCCGCATTCAAGCTGTTCAAAACATCAAACCACCCACCAACGTCTCAGAACTGAGAAGTTTTCTGGGAGTGTGCAACTACTCACGGCAGTTCATCGAAAGCTACTCAGACATCGCAAAGCCTCTGACTGCCCTGCTGAAAAAAGACTGCCCATTCGTCTGGACAACCGTCCAGAACGATGCCATGTCTGAGCTGAAACGTCACCTGTGCACAGCTCCATGTCTGGCGTACCCTGACCCACAAAGAGAATTCTACTTAGAAGCTGGATTCTCCAACCACTGTCTCAGCGCTGGCCTGCACCAACGACACGATCAAGACAAAAGAGTAGTTGCGTATGCCATCAAGACACTCCTTCCACCAGAGACTAAATTCTCAGACTGTGAAAAAGCGCTGCTTTGCACTGTATGGGCCATACAAAGATTCTCCAACTATATTGGAGCTCAGAAAGTTATCATAGAGACTTGTCACCAGCCTGTCATGTTCCTCAACAGCCAACGCATACGTGATGGCGTGGTCACCAATTCCCGCATCGCCACGTGGTTGATGGCCCTCCAGGGACGCAACGTTGAAGCAAGATATGCTCAGAACCACAAGTCACCACTAGGCAATGGCCTGGCTGCCTGCCAGAACTGCTCTGATAACGCACCACCTGCAACAGCTACTGTGGAAGAACCACAACAACAGACATGTCACAGATACTTTGACGACAATACGTGCCAAGGTATGCCCACAGCCTACGTCGATGGATGCTCCTACAACCAAGAGGGCATCCGCCAAGCAGGTGCGGGTGTGTTATGGGTAAATGATCTGCTTTGCCAACCACAACACTTCAAGCTGGGACCTCAGTCGTCACAATATGCTGAGGTGGCAGCCATTCTAATAACTATGCAAATCGCAGCGACCCATAACATCAAAGAACTCCTTATCTGCACAGATTCGAACTATGCCAGACTAAGTTTCACATGCCACCTTCCAGGTTGGAAACAAAATGGCTTTAAGACTTCAAACGGCAAGCCTGTCAAACACCAACACTTGTTTCAAGCATGTGATGACCTGACTACACAACACGACATGATTGTCTACTGGAAGAAGGTGAAAGGACACTCCAAACAACCGGGCCTCGACAAGGACCTGAATGACCAAACCGATGCCCTTGCCAAGACTGGCGCACTGCACGGTAATCTATGGTCATCTCCAGCTCAACCACCAGCCTTTGATGTGGCAGTGCTAACCCGCAGCAAACGAACTCTTCCTGCCGCACTGCCCACCTCTCAGCCTCTCACTCTGACTCCGCAGATTTCAAACAACGACATAGCGGACATGCAAGCCTCTGACACGTCCATAAAGACTTTTCTAAACCACCTCTCTGACCCCACCAACCACCCACTCACACCGTCTGACCTCACTGACGACCCGTGTCTCCGACGCCTGCATGACATCAAGCACATGCTGCGTGTGACACACAACATTCTATGGTATGCACCTGATGACAACACAGCGCCAAGGCTTGTGGTGCCACAGTGCCTAAGGGGGGTCATGTTAATGTATGCCCACGACGCGCCATGTGCTGGCCACCACGGCACCAGAGCCACTTATAAGACACTGAAGCAAGTGGTATATTGGCCCCGCATGCAAGAACACGTGGCGGAATATGTCAAAGAATGTCTAATTTGCTGCCAGTTCCAACCTGCAAATCCGAACCACAGAGCTCTGCTACAACGCAGGAGAGTCACATTCCCGTGGTCAGACCTCCAAATCGACTGGGTAGGGCCTCTGCCCAGGTCAACAAGGGGCAACAAGTACTTCCTCACAGTCGTGTGCCAGTTTACAAAATGGGTTGAGTGTCTTCCAGCACCCAACGACACCTCTCAGACCACGGCATACCTCCTGATGAACCACATCTTCTCCAGATTCGGATTGCCAATGAGTGTCAACTCAGACAGAGGTACCCACTTTACAGCTGAGATTATGCAGCAGATCTGGAAACTCCTGGGGGTCCAAGTTCAACTACACGTGAGTCATCATCCGATCTCATCAGGCCAAGTTGAACGGTCGAATAGGACTGTGGTCAGTATGCTGAAAAAGTATGTGGCCGCCAACCAGAAAGACTGGGATGTGAAACTCCCGCTGGTGTTAATGGCCCTCAGGGCCACTCCACAAGACTCAACTCAGGTGTCTCCCTTTGAACTAATGACTGGACGACAGATGACACTGCCGCTACACCTGTTGTATCAGCCAGGAGACTCCAGTCTCATCACAGCCTGCACCACTCACCAGTACCTCGATGAGCTGCACCGGCATCTGAAAGCAACCTTTGCTTTCGCCCAACAACAGCTTCAAAAAAGTGCCGAGGGCCAGAAAGCATACTATGACCGGAAAGCGTCACACCAGGAATTAGCCGTGGGTGACAGAGTCTGGTATTACAGCTTCGCACAGCCATCACACACAGCCTCCCATTGGCTGTCCAAGAAATTCCTGCCCCATTGGACAGGACCTCACGAAATTGTTGACAAACTTTCTCCGGTGGCGTACCGAATTCAATTGAGTCGGGGACAGAAAGACCCAGTGCTCAAATGGGTCCACCGCAACCAAATTAAAAGACATTCGGCTGCTGGCAGAGAAAGGCGGGGAGGGGCCAATGCAAACTAACCTGATTACCATCCTAGGAGCGAAAAGACTGTCCTGCCAAACCAAGGACAACTCTCGCTGACACACTGCCTCTCTCTCTCTCTCTCCCCCTTTCTCTCCACGTCTCCCTTTTACCTCTACTAGGATGCTGCTGTGGTTCGCCATCCTGTGCCTTCAGTCGACCAGAGGGCAACCGACACCTGACGTCATCTCAACAGGCCCGGCGTCAGGCATCGTGTTGAGGGAGCAACCAGGTCTCTTGATAACCAACTGTCGGACCCACACCCAGAAGGTGTATGTCCGACTCGATCCCCGCAACGTCTACAGAGCACACTACCCCAGCGCAGTAGCCCAGTACAGCTGGGCCGGTGCCCGATGGACAGAGGATTCCCTTGCCCACGCGGAGGCCGATGTCAGGCACATGCTAAACCAACTTGAAAAGATGATCGTCACCCAAGCGGAACTAGGCGGACACAACCGCCGCCCCAAACGGTTCCTGGGAGCTCTACTCGGAGCCGCAGCAGCGGTGGGAACCCTGTTCAACATCGGTATGTCAAGCGTTAACGCAGTTAACCTAGACACCGTGAGACGACATGTGGTTGAAATTCAAACCGAGATTCCCCAGTTAAAAGAGCAGCTCACCTTGCAGAGTGCCTCCCTGCAGACCGTCGGAAGGACCTTGAGGGGAACTATAGTCGTTCTCAACACCCACAGCGTCCTGCTGAACCAGACTGTGAACTCCATGAAACAGCTGTTCACTGTTTTTCAGAATGACTTTGCCCAAACGCAGCTGGTCACCGCCCTGATGTCGGATATGTTGAGAGAAGTGAGCTCCTCCATTGACAGCCTGGCCATGGGTAGGATCCCACCCTACCTCATACCTTTAAGCCTTGTCCAAACTGTGCTGGCTTCCGCCATCACCACACCAGCTGATCTGCTCCAAGTACACCTGGCCTACTCTTTGGGCAGCGCCATCCCACTCTATGTCGACCCAGAGCAGAGAGAAATGGGATTCCTCCTGAATCTACCCATCATCGAGTCAAACCGAATTTACAGACTCAAGGACATTGTCAATGTCGGGTTTTGGAAAGGTAACACGCACGTCAAGATCCGAACCCCAGACGTGGTAGCCTACCACGACAGCGATCCACAGCTGTACCTGGCCCCAAACCTGCACATGTGTACCCTGACTAAAGACATTCATTATCTCTGCCCTAGCAAGCCCTTCCTCAGAGATAACACTGATGGAATCTGTGGGTTGCAGGCCATGTCCAGCGACAACCGATGCCCTGCCGAAGCCGAGCCTCGCATGCAAGTGGAAGAAACACGAGCAGAGATCATTGGTGACCGGTGGCTTGTTAATACTCCAGTACTCACGGCTACTCTTACTAACGACCAGCATGACACCGCCACCCGTGTCAGCCTGCTCAACCAAAGCATGTGGATTCAAGTACCTAAAGGGGCCATCCTCCACGTAGATGATCTGGCATTGTATCATCTCCAGAGCCACGAGTACGAAACAGAACTAGAAATCCCCTCCTTCTTCAAGGACCACAACTTCACCCTGGGTCCAGAACTGGAACTGGAAATTGAGACAGGGGGGTCACAACTGATTGACATCGCTCCTCTCGACTCTGCACTACAAGCTTTGTCTCGACAGCCCACCCTGACTGCCTCACCTGTTGTCCGAGCCTGGACCGCCGCCGACACGGCGCTGTGCCTCTCTATGGTAGTCGGCCACATCCTAACACTGGGCGTGGCTTTCCTCCTGTACAGGCGACTCAATGAGATGCGAGAATCTAACGTCAGGCTTACAAAAGCCGTGTCCTGAGGCTTCCGGCGAAACTCCCGTAAGGAGGGAACCACGCCAGAGACCGCCTTGAACCTGATTGAGTTAAGCCCTCAGCCCTGATAATCACCTGCTACCCGAATTCATGATTCACCTTCCATCTTCCCATGCAATGATTGTCGGCAGACGATGTCTCCCCAGAGACGTCATCTCCCGAAAAGGGGGGACTGTAGAGACTGAACGGACAATCATTAATTCTCTTTTATTAAATCATTAACTTACAAGAACAAAGAGCCTCAACTAACCACATTCCAGCGGCCATGTGGTCAACTGATACGGACTTCTCTTAAACAAACCGGCCTTGATTTACTCCCCCCCCCTGGCGGAAATCGGGCGGGAGAAGCGAAAAACAGATGTTTCCATTGTCTCCTCTCACCACGTGTGCTTGATACACATCCATCCAAACGCACATAAGAACACGCACGCACACATGCAGGAAACATGACTTTCCATATATTAAATTGTTACTAAAACATATCCGATGTGTCGAAATACATGTAGGAGAACGGTAATGTGTAAACTTGTCCTAAGAATGCCATCATGCGTGTAAGAGAAGTATAAAATGCCTGTACGTATGCGTTAAGAGGTAACTCTGCAGTATTATGTCTGTGACGTGTGATGTTTGATATCGTTACAATCCTCCAAATCTGATCTATCTATTAAGCTGTATATCAATATCGTGAAATGTATAATCACAAGCATATGTTTCTTTTGAAGTAAGCTTAATTTTCTCGCGTGACTCATCCGATGCAAATCACCCTCTGGCGACGCTGTGTCTGGTTGTAGCTCGCCTATTGACACGTTTAGGGTCCGAGATTGTTTACACAAATGGCCATAAAAATGCGGACCTAGGTTTTTCAAACAGATTGCTATCACTTAACACCCATCTCTGCGGAGAGAACGAAGCCAGATGTGTGAAATGAAAACGCACGCACACACATATCCACGCTCGCACCCACGGATACACGCACGCACACACCTATGGACACTCGCCGATGCATTCCTTACGGAAAACCCAGAGAAATGGGTGATTCTAAGAGAAATATGATATATTCCTGTATTCTGGTATATTCCTGTTTGTGTATCATGCCAATTAAGATTGTTAGTTGTGTAGTTAAAACTCTAAGGGCCTGTATAAAGAGCATATATTCACTTGTATGCGCGTCAAACACGTCTTTCATGATAGCAAATGAAAGCTCCCGACGTGGTCTAACTAACCATATAAACGAGGTTCCGTTAAAATGTACTCTGCTATGTTTTTCCATCTCTGTAATGTTTCTGACCATATTCATACCTGCCATAAATCCGAAAGTTGGGCGTTCCGACAAGACAAAGGCCACGGAACCCCGCCAAATCAAGAAAGGATCTCATTGGAGAGGTCTTTCCAAAGTGGCCGTGGACTCTTCACGGTAAAAGGCCGTGCAGCAGTTCGTTCTCTCTCTCTCGCGCTGTGTATCCTGTCCCAGATGTAACCTTCGTGTGCTTTTCTTTTGTTCCTGTTTTTAGTTTGTCTTTGTTTTATTTTGCGTATAGCTAGTCTGTTCTCAGTGCGGTTCTCGTCCTCCGACCGAGTTACCCACGTGTGTTTCGTCAGTCTTCCAGCATCCCGGTGATAAGACTGTCTTTGCGCATACAGAACTGTTTTAGGACGTTTGAATTTCCCGCGAAACATCCACGCTCGGAAGTATCAAAGAAGTCCGCCTCCCATCTCCAGGACGCCGCACGCTCTCTTCTACACAACACCAGGTCTGAATGCAAGTGTTCCATCTAAAATTTAGACGCTTTAAAGTGTATCCTGTGGCTGTCTCTGAGGGTCTAATTGTGCTAGCAATTGTGTTTTCCTTATGTTTCTACGTTTCTTTTATTATTTGTTTCAGTCTACTTTGTTTATCTATATCTTTGTTTCACCTGTAGTGTAGTTTTGTTATTAAAAACCTCAGTTATACCTTATTGCCTCTGTTGTTGTTGACCACATAACAAAGCCTCTTTAATATAAAGATCCTACGCTATAATCTGATATTGTTAAGTGCACTAAACAGTGTCAGTAAAGTTAAGCTAAAATAGGCCACAAGTTATTGATAATTCCCAACCGAACAGCACGGCGGACGTGCTGACTGAGAAAGGGGGTGTCAATTGCTTTGGTAAATTTAAAGATCAACAGCCATCTGTCTGTGTAGGATGTATATTCCTAATTAATCATAATTCGTTGTGTTTAATTGTTATATACATACCCGAAGCAGACGTGTGCTGTATAACCCCTCGTGGGTTATTTATGTACGTAAGGACTCGGTTCAGACTATATTCGATAATTTGTTGATCATAGATTAATAACTGTTGAATATTCTTCCCCGAAATTAAAATTGACTAAAAAGCTTATTGTGGCATTATGGATATATAGATAACAGACAGTTAGCAGACTACGCCACGATGGGACTTGCACCCAAAGAATGAGCCATTTTGTTTATTCTAACAAGGCACTCAAGTTCGTGATTGATTAGCCAGAGACTGTGGTCCAGTACAAAAATAGAGTTTATTTTTTACATCAATACACACACAATCGTTCGCTCCACAATAAAAAAACACTTGGATTTCCCAACACACACAAGGGAAGGTTTCACAGCAAACAGAAAGAAAAGCACTGCACACTAAATCAAGCAATAAGACACGCACCAACTTCACTCCTATACACACACACACACACACAAAGGGTCGTGCTGAAGCTCGCCAGTGGGAGACTAGTAACTCCAGCAATGAGCATCCATGGGAAACACCCCAATCACACGTGCCGGGTTCACACCCACCTCAACGAATTTAACCACACTGGTGAACACACAACCACTGCATACATCAAGGGACCCACCACCGCATGGGCACTGTTCCCACTGGCCGCTCTCAGCACCTAGACAAAAGGAAGACACGCGAGTTACACAATTGCATACACAGATCACAATGAACGGGTCCAGTAGACCACCCAGAGGGATTACACAACCCTACAATATGAATAAATACTAACCCGCACATAAACAAACATACAACAATAAACCATACCAACTAATAAACGAAAGGAAAAATGCCACACTGAGGATCAGCAACTTCCACGGTCTCCCGTCAGTGTGGACAACTCAAGAAAACAAAAACAGAATCAAACAAAAACAATCATAAACAAATGGGCCAATCCCCTTGGACATCAGCAGAGGGGGAAAGGCCTCCAGACAACAGCGTAAATAAAATAAACACAAACAACTTTAACCTATAAAAAAAACAAAACAAACAAAAAGAAGTGATGCCAATACATCAAACACGTTCTACAACATTACTCATATTCACAACAAAGGGAGAGATGAGAAATCCAACCAAGTAAGGCAAGCAATGGTGGAACAGGTCAGCCACTCGCTAACTTGGACTTGCTCCGGGTCCCACACTCATCGATCTCGTGGGACGGAGCAGCCGAAAAGGACGAAGAAAGCCCGTAGGCAACATATAACAGGAAATAGGTTTAAGCAAAGCAGCAGATGTTCAGCGTCGATGTAGCCAACTTGCGGCCGCACCCCCGGTTAAATAGCACTCCCTAGAATGCACAGGATGTCAATTAACAAATAGTTCCCACATTACCCATTCAACTTTTACTCAATATAGCAACATACCTATGATTATCACAGGCCCTTAGCTCTGATTGCTGATCGCAGGACACACACTCAGCTGGTGAAAGGGCTGCTATCGCACCGGGGATTCTATAGCACAAAACATTCCCCATAAGCCCAAGCTATAAAGTTAACGAGTGAAAAGAGAAACGAAGCCAACCATACTTGCAGCGCTACGGTAGACCGATAACCAGGCAGGCATCAGGTCGCTGGGCAGGTAAACAAGACAAGTCGCGTACTGGTGACACCATTTGTCAAAATAAAAGTCCCGGTTTATAAAAGGGGTGTAGCCCTCGCGATTGGCTCAAAGTTAACTGCCCAGGACCACTCACAGCTGCAGCAAATTAAGCATCACTTAGGGAGGGATGAGCCAGACAACTGCATCCTGCTACAATCTGCCCCGGTTTTTTTTTTTATCGGCGCCCCGACGATAACCCCAAGACACTCACCTTCACTGTGGGACGCTAGTAGAGCGAACACAGAGGGACCCTTGGTACAAGTCCTCTTGCCATGACGGCTACACAAGAAACACTAGAGACACTGGTTACAAGTGCTCGGCCATGACGGCCACACAACAAGAAACACGAGAGATACTTGGTACAAGTCCTCTTGCCATGACGGCTACACAATGAGAAACTTGGTACAATTCCTCTTGCTGAGACAGCTACACAAGAAACACTGGTTACAAGTGCTCTGCCATGACGGCTACACAAGAAACACGAGAGACACTTGGTACAAGTGCTCTGCCATGACGGCTACACAAGAAACACGAGAGACACTTGGTACAAGTGCTCTGCCATGACGGCTACACAAGAAACACGAGAGACACTTGGTACAAGTGCTCTGCCATGACGGCTACACAAGAAACCGAGAGACACTTGGTACAAGTGCTCTGCCATGACGGCTACACAAGAAACCGAGAGACACTTGGTATAAGTGCTCTGCCATGATGGCTACACCACAAGAAACACAAGAGACACTTGGTATAAGTGCTCTGCCATGATGGCTACACCACAAGAAACACAAGAGACACTTGGTACAAGTGCTCTGGCCATGACAGCTACGCATCAAAAAAACACGAGAGACACCTGTTACAAGTGCTCTGCCATGACGGCTACACAATAAGAAACACGAGATACTTGGTACAAGTCCTCTGGCCATGACGGCTACTCAACGAGAAACACGAAAGCAGGGCCAGGAACCAGGGCAGGGACATGCCTGGGGTCTGACGTAGGCACTCATCATCAGCTACCAGCTGAGCTATCAAGTCCATCAACCCCTGTAACTCATTCCCTTGGCCACCCCCTGTTCCATATTTTGGCAATGCAATTGGTAAAAATAAAATACAAAACAATCCCCACCTTACCTGCCCCGTTACTAGTCCACCAAAGAACAGCTGCTGCTTTGCTTAAAGGAAAAAAAACAACAAAAACCAAAAAAAGAAACAAAAACAGAATTGGAACACGTCTCTGGCTTTACCAATCGACCCTGCCGACTATACGCCAAATGTGGCATTATGGATATATAGATAACAGACAGTTAGCAGACTACGCCACGATGGGACTTGCACCCAAAGAATGAGCCATTTTGTTTATTCTAACAAGGCACTCAAGTTCGTGATTGATTAGCCAGAGACTGTGGTCCAGTACAAAAATAGAGTTTATTTTTTACATCAATACACACACACACACACACACACACACACACACACAAAGGGTCGTGCTGAAGCTCGCCAGTGGGAGACTAGTAACTCCAGCAATGAGCATCCATGGGAAACACCCCAATCACACGTGCCGGGTTCACACCCACCTCAACGAATTTAACCACACTGGTGAACACACAACCACTGCATACATCAAGGGACCCACCACCGCATGGGCACTGTTCCCACTGGCCGCTCTCAGCACCTAGACAAAAGGAAGACACGCGAGTTACACAATTGCATACACAGATCACAATGAACGGGTCCAGTAGACCACCCAGAGGGATTACACAACCCTACAATATGAATAAATACTAACCCGCACATAAACAAACATACAACAATAAACCATACCAACTAATAAACGAAAGGAAAAATGCCACACTGAGGATCAGCAACTTCCACGGTCTCCCGTCAATGTGGACAACTCAAGAAAACAAAAACAGAATCAAACAAAAACAATCATAAACAAATGGGCCAATCCCCTTGGACATCAGCAGAGGGGGAAAGGCCTCCAGACAACAGCGTAAATAAAATAAACACAAACAACTTTAACCTATAAAAAAAACAAAACAAACAAAAAGAAGTGATGCCAATACATCAAACACGTTCTACAACATTACTCATATTCACAACAAAGGGAGAGATGAGAAATCCAACCAAGTAAGGCAAGCAATGGTGGAACAGGTCAGCCACTCGCTAACTTGGACTTGCTCCGGGTCCCACACTCATCGATCTCGTGGGACGGAGCAGCCGAAAAGGACGAAGAAAGCCCGTAGGCAACATATAACAGGAAATAGGTTTAAGCAAAGCAGCAGATGTTCAGCGTCGATGTAGCCAACTTGCGGCCGCACCCCCGGTTAAATAGCACTCCCTAGAATGCACAGGATGTCAATTAACAAATAGTTCCCACATTACCCATTCAACTTTTACTCAATATAGCAACATACCTATGATTATCACAGGCCCTTAGCTCTGATTGCTGATCGCAGGACACACACTCAGCTGGTGAAAGGGCTGCTATCGCACCGGGGATTCTATAGCACAAAACATTCCCCATAAGCCCAAGCTATAAAGTTAACGAGTGAAAAGAGAAACGAAGCCAACCATACTTGCAGCGCTACGGTAGACCGATAACCAGGCAGGCATCAGGTCGCTGGGCAGGTAAACAAGACAAGTCGCGTACTGGTGACACCATTTGTCAAAATAAAAGTCCCGGTTTATAAAAGGGGTGTAGCCCTCGCGATTGGCTCAAAGTTAACTGCCCAGGACCACTCACAGCTGCAGCAAATTAAGCATCACTTAGGGAGGGATGAGCCAGACAACTGCATCCTGCTACAATCATGAACCTTTGAGCATTCCTTACAGTGGTGTTGTAACGTGGGTGGCCATTCGGCTTTCTGTGAGTGCTGTCTTAAATTGTGCAAAGAGATGTCTTCTGCTATTAATAACTCTCCGGCACTCAGATCGCTGGCCCTGGGCTTTGTTGGGCTTGTTTTTCTTCTCATTGACGGTATGGATTTCAGCTATACTTCATTGCAACTGCATAATCTAAATCGCCCTTCCCGACTGGAAACTTTCACATTTGATTGGTGTACTACCCTCGGAATTGCACGCCGTGCACGTTATATCCATCGATCTGCTAAGTGTCGATGGTTTTATGACTGCAACTCCTCTCTGTCAATACCTGTGCTCTGGTCGCCGAGACCGAAACGTTACCATGGTAACGATGCGTCTCTTCATCGCGCTAGGACTCTCATACCACTAACCAGAGATGCAGTCTACTCATCAACGCATGTTCTCCATCGACACAATTGTGCTCTTTTGAACACTCGCTCCCTGACTGGCAAGGGTATGCTGCTGAATGAAATTACAACTGAGAGAAACCTGGATTTACTTTTTTTGACTGAAACCTGGCAAACGCCTGATGACTTCATTGAACTAAACCATTTAACTCCTCCTGGATATAGTTATCTGACAAAACCTCGACTTAGTGGCAGAGGTGGTGGTCTGGCAATGATCTTTAAGAACAATTATAAAGTGACTAAATATGACGTTCTTGATGTTTCTAGCTTTGAATGTCTATCACTTAAACTTGCTGGTCCCGCTCCACTTCTGATTTTGTTGATTTATAGACCCCCTAGATATAATACAAACTTTTACTCTGACCTGACTGAACTTCTCACTCTTGCCTGTGCCCGGCATGATAGAATCATGATGCTGGGTGACTTTAACATACATGTTGATTCTGATTGTACTGCTGCAAAAGATTTTTTGTCTGTTCTGGACTATTTTGAAGTATCTCAGCATATCGATTTTCCTACTCATTCTCACTGTCATACTCTCGATTTGCTTTGTACTGTTGGTATTGAAAATGTGCATGCTCAGGGTCATGACTTTGGCATCTCTGATCATAAACTAATTGCCTTCGACTTCTCACTTCCCCTTGTAAATACAAAAACAAAAACTACCATATCTTACCGTAACCTGAGATCTGTAACTGTTGACAATTTCTCTGCTGCTATTGCTGTTTCTGCACTTCCTACCTCGCTCAATCTCCTGAGTCCTGATGAGATAGTTTCAACCTATGACGAATCTATTTGTAATGTTTTGAATGAACTTGCTCCATTAATAACGAGAACGGTCCCGTCTACCCATTCCTCTCCTTGGTTTACCCCTAAGCTTAGAGTTATGAAAACCAAATGTAGGCGTCTTGAAAGACTTTACAAAAAATCTTCCCTTCTTGTCCATGCCATGGCCCTTTCAGATTCAGTAGTTAAATATAAAGAAGCACTTAACATTGCACGCTCTGACTATCTTTCCACTGTTATCAACAAAGCCAAGTGCAAACCTAAAACTCTTTTCTCAGAGATAAACAAACTGGTCAAACCATCCTCTGTAGCTATTACTGGCTCTGTCGATCTCTGTGAAAGTTTTCAGTCTTTTTTCTTGCAAAAAATTGATAACATTTATCAATCTTTTTCTCCAACTGCAACTTCCTATTCAACCCCATCTTTGATAGGCTGTCCGCTAGACACCTTTCTTCTCACAAATACATCTGTGGTTGAAAAACTGATCATCAAATCAAATTCTTCCTCCTGTACGCTTGATCCTATTCCAACATACCTTTTAAAAACTCTTTTGCCGTCACTTATTCAACCTATTACTCATATTATAAACAGATCTCTTGCCACTGCCTATGTTCCGCATAATCTGAAAGTAGCGGCCATCACTCCAATTCTAAAGAAATCCGGCCTCGACAATGCCATTCAGAACAATTATAGACCAATATCGAACCTCCCTTTCCTTGGCAAGCTACTTGAGAAGGTAGTTGTGGCACAACTGCATTTACATTTAGAGAAACATAATCTTTTTGAACCACTTCAATCTGGCTTTCGTCCACATCATAGCACAGAAACGGCACTCTTAAAAGTGCTAAATGATCTCCTCCTGGCTTCTGATTCTGGTGCCCATAGTATCCTGGTTCTTCTGGATCTCAGTGCAGCATTCGACACTGTATGCCACCCTATACTTCTTTCTCGACTCTCTGAAATAGGTATCACTGGTGCTGCTCTTCAGTGGTTGACTTAATATCTATCGGATAGACAGCAATTTGTTAAGATAGGTGAGAATCGATCCCGTACCGTCACTATTTCTCATGGAGTTCCTCAAGGTTCTGTACTTGGTCCTCTTTTATTTCTCATTTATGTGCTGCCACTAGGTCAGATCATCAGACGGCATGGTCTCAATTTTCATAGTTACGCGGATGATATTCAAATCTATTTCATGGTTAAACCCAACCCACCTTGTCCACCCACTTCTGTTGTCTCCTGCCTTCAGGACCTTAAAACATGGATGTCCGATAACTTCCTACAGCTTAATGCTGGGAAAACTGAAATCCTGTTGATTGGCCCTAAATCACAGAGATTATCCGGTCATGACTTTTTTATTGATATTGATGGTGTCCAGATTAGGCCTTCAAAAACTGTGAGAAATCTGGGAGTTTTGTTCGATCCCTCGTTATGTTTTCACTCACACATCAGCCAGGTTGTTAAATCGTGTTTCTTTCACTTGCGGAATTTTGTTCGCATACGACCCTCTCTTAACATTGGAGATGCGGAAACTGTTATACATGCTTTTATAACCTCCAGATTGGACTACTGTAACTCCCTATATAGCGGCCTACCCACCAATGCTATACATCGTCTTCAACTGGTACAAAACTCTGCTGCTCGAGCCCTTACATCTAACAAAAAATCAGCACATATCACTCCTATCCTTTCCCAACTTCACTGGCTTCCTGTGGTCAATCGCATCCAGTTTAAACTGTTAATTTTAGTTTATAAAGCCTGTCATGGCCCCGCACCTCAATACCTTGCTGAGTTAGTGCAACCATATGTCCCTGCTCGTACCCTTAGATCCAGCAATGATAATCTGCTTGTTGTACCCAGGTATAAACTGTCTACTGTGGGTGGAAGGGCTTTTAGTGTTGTTGGCCCTAAGCTGTGGAATAAGCTACCATCTGATCTTCGTGCCACCCCTAACCTACAGACCTTTAAATCTCAGCTTAAAACTCATTTATTCACCATGCTCAGTAAATAACTGTTTTTCATTCTATCTCTCTGTCCTCCACTATTTTACTTTTCTATGTTACATGCCTGGTACATGCTATGTTACATCAAAATGTATGTCTTCTTGCATATCTGATTTATTCATTAGTGTTGTCTCCATTTGCTTTTCTGCTTGTTTGATTGCTATAACTAGCAGATTGCCTGTCTCTTGTCTGTCAACTGTTTGTATTACTTTGTGAAGCGACCTTGGGTTCTTGAAAGGCGCTATAAAAAATAAACATATTTTTATTATTATTATTATTATTATTATTATTATACATTTCAACATGAGCTTCTAAAATAAGCTACAAAATGTTCCCTTACATTGATTGCAGAGATCCCAGTGTGGCTTCTTAACAGAAAATATAACGCCTGAGGGTCACTACCAAATTATCACCATATCTGTATGCTGAAAGAGGGAAAACATCATTCAGCTCTTTCAGCTGCACCACACAGAGAGAGGGGTTACTGCTGTCACAGATGAGTTTGAAAGATCTCAAATGCTCATGGTACCATGCAGTCATCTCATTGCAAACAAACAGGATCTCAGTGTGCAACTATCTGTTTGATCTGTCTAAATGAAGGGCGGCCAGCACATGAACCAACAGAGATTATCATGTCAGCACAATATCTAATTCCATCTACATAGATGATGCAACAAGAACTGATGTAAGCTGATGAACTCTCTGGCAGAAAACCTGTAGGACATTGTCAGGATAAGATGTGATTGATGATGATGTAGTGACCTTGTACATTTCAATTGAAGGCTTGAAAAATGAACTTGTGTCAAAATATTAAGCCATCATTGTCTGATGCTTACCAACCAATGTAAGAGCTACATTTTTTAAGTTGTGGGCATTACGAATGACCTGTTTGAAGAATTTGTGTTTTCCCTCAAACCGCATTGTCCAAACATCTGAAAGGGGGCCAAATGCTTTTATCATCTCAGGGGAATGCTCAATGTAGTGGTGTTTTGGCCGTAATCTAAAATCTGGGAATGTTGTTTGCAACAAGTCTCTATGTTCTGACACTTTGCAGACAAGGAAATGCACTGACTCTTCAGTGTGCTTTGTTGCGACAGCCAACTCAACAATGTATTTTAGAAGCAGCAGAATGTTCCATGCATTGTCTCCTTCAGGGACTTTATGCCCAATGATAAGTGGGAGCAGCCTGTCTAGGGCTAGTTCTCATGGCCATTGCCACCTACTGTCCCTTTGGTAGAGAAGCCATGGGCAATTGGCTGAGGCTGGTCAGTTTTGTCATGAAAAGCATATTCAAAGGTTTTCATGGCATGGTTTGGTGTTTCTATAGTGAAATATTTCTTAGAAATCATGTCTGAAATGCAGAGGGATAACTCAACAGGAACAATCCCTTTCAAAAGGTCATGGAGGTTGTCAGGGGGGTACCGACGAACAACGTGAAAGTGCTCCAGACCGTCAGTCAATACACACCCTCCTTTCACACCATACTGTTTTGCCACAGTGGGATCCTGTTTTACCTCCTGCACCTGCTGGTTGTGAGTGTCTATAGTGCGGGGTTCAAAAGCGCCTGAATTTACGTCCTTGGCTTGCATCTCGCCTCTCGTTGCCATACAGAACCTGCAGAATCTGTCCACCATAAAGCTAGTAAATGCTGCCGTTATATTGTTGATATAATTTTTCATATTATTAATTGTGTTTGTTATTTATACATTATTTATTTTATTATAAGTTGCAGTACCTTTATTTAGAAGGATTGGTTCAAATGCGAACTTCACATCAGACTCAGTTCATGCAAGCAAGCGGCAAGCATACATTATGTATGCTCAGAGAAAGATTTATTCTTGTTACAAAGGACTTGAACGTTTGTAAGGAAGATTCAAAGACTATTTCCCTTTCTCGCAGCATGCAGCCAACGAGGTATTTTGTTTTATTTGTCAGTGAAATGCCATTACATCTTTATGCTATAGTATTGCTATGGTGAAGGCGCTCGTGCGCAACTGTTCTCTTTACTTTGAATATCTAATAAAGTACACGACTCTCAGTCACACCGACCCCGTGTCTTCTTCCATCACCAACATCCTGAACCAACAACTTTGCTACACTGGTGCCGAAATCCGGGATGGAAGAAGCAGCCGCCACCAGACAATCTCCGTCGCCACTTGAGAATGTCATCCACATGCTCACGGGACTTCATCAAGAACATCATCGGGCCCTGATGGAGGTAAATGAAGTGCAGGAACGTCGGTTTGCGACACTCCTCAGGGCCCAGCAAGAGGACCGCGAGCTGTTTCGGCATCAGTGTAGCAAAGTTGTTGGTTCAGGATGTTGGTGATGGAAGAAGACAGGGGGGTCGGTGTGACTGATCAAGAGTTGTGTACTTTACTAGATATTCAAAGTAAAGTGAACAGTTGCGCACGAGCGCCTTCACCATAGCAATACCATAGCATAAACAATGGAAATCCTTTAAGTGGCAGAGACTCAGTTCTTTCTGGTGCACACGAGCTCTCAGTCCTTGTCCTCCCTCTCTCTCTCATTCTCTCGTACCAGCCGGCTTTTATTCGGTCTCCCCACGCCAATCACGGCAATCAGAAACAGGTGTTCGTCATTTTGCACTTGACCCACTTACTCACCGCTCGGCTCCGCCCCCACTCTCCCGGTACTGACCTCGCTAAACCACGCCCCCCTTACCACAATCTTCTTTAGTTACACTACTAGAGACTATTTCTGACCTGAACATCCTCCAGTTGTGGGTTCTGTGCTCCTTACTTCTGTGTGCATTAAATGTACACATTTGTGTGAAAATTACAGCCATTGTATGGACACTGGACTCTGTGATTTACCTTTAAATGTGTACTGCGCAGGTGAGTGAGAAAGATTTCTGTGCAGGGTGCATAACTGCAAAAATCACATAACTGACAGTGAATGGTTACTTGGGCAGTTGCACTCAGTTGTGCACCCGGGGTTTTCTGGTGAATCTTTGCTAAGTGGACAATTAGAGCGTCATATCACATTCCCTTTAAGAGCATGATGAACGAGGTGCGCTTGTTCCATGGCGCAATACTATTATAACGGCGCATTTACGAGGCGTGCTTCAGAATCGGTTCACAGCCGAGGAGATCGATGTTCTTGTCAGGGCCGTAAAAGAAAGAGAAGTGACATTGGGGATGGGACAAACCCACCCAAATTAGCTTTGGTTATACATGCATATAATAATTTGGGTAAATATGTAAGCTTTATGCCTATTTTTCCCATCGTCATGGACACAACAATGATTTCCCTCGTGTTTTAATATTTTTCCTTATAATAATGTATCATTTGCAAAAAGGAAAATGCATCTGTGTAGATGAGAGAATCATCTACAGTGTATGCGTGTTGTTCACACTCTGTATTATGACCAAGCATGCGCGCTTAAAATAGCATCTGAATGTTCGCTCAACGCGCCACTGACTTTAGACTAGGTTTTTTCTGGTCAGTGGCGCAATTGTTTTCTGGAACTGCAATATAGCACCAGGGATTGTTTGCGCTTGAACACGCCTCCTTTTTTGCGCTGAACCGCCCAGGGAGCGCAAGTTCGTTCTCTAGTTTGCCGGCGTGCGTCTGTGGAGGGGAAAGTCCGCTTTTGCGCGGGTGTAAAATATGAATGATACATGCCTCAGTGTACAAAGTCATTTGCGTCGGGTGCAAGATAGGGCCCATAAACTCACAGTAATTACACTTCAACAGCATCCTAACACCACAAGGATCTTTAAAAATAGAAAACAAGAAAATGTTTAACTCAACTACAACTAGTTCAACAATGTCACTGTTAAATACAATAAGGTAATAGAACCAAAAAGACGCCTGTGTTACAGAGAAAACCGGCATGTAAAAAAGCGTGTGTGTGAGGCCAGTTACACACTGGCTGCGTGGCGTGAACGTAAGCGTGGCGTTTCTGTTGCGTGTCAGCTGCGTGGCGTTTTGTCTTGCACACCAGAAGCGTGTCTGACGTGCTGCTGCTGCTGCTAGCCTTGTCTGTACATATGGATGTTTCCCATTGATTTACTGCACTATTGCAGAAGTATACTTCATGTTAAACATAAATATATACTGATTTGATTACAGCAAAGACAACGTCAGCAGTATTGATGGCAAAATAGGCTACAGAATATTCCGTTCTGTATTTACAATATTTGAAAATCGATAATTATTATTATTTTTTTTTTAAATCAAATTTATATCTGCATTTATGTCAAAACCTAGAGACTTTCTAACATCAATATGCCATTTATTAAAGGTCCCGGTCAGTGAAAACAGCGGTATACAGATAAGTAAATTGTGTGAAAAATACTGTGTTTTTTTACAAGCGAAACATGAACATGTTATATTGCACACTGTAAACACAATCAAAGCTTCAAAAAAACATGAAGAACAGGACCTTTAATATGTATTTGTGTCAAAATGACATAAACATCTTTTCCTTTTCTACTTTGCTTGGTAACGCTTTCAACACGCTTGCGTGTCATGTGAAAAATAGGCAGCGGTTCTATTTTTAGCAGGCAGTGTGTAAGCTCAGTCTAACCTGTTAACATGGGAGCCTAAATATAAACAGATACGCCATGCAGATGACACGCTCACGCGGCGCAGCCGGTGTGCAGTGATTGAGAGGGAAAAAGAGAGTGGCCAAGGACGGATTGAGTGGATCAATGCGCTGCAAGGAGCTCGGGTGTCCGCAACGTACACATCTCCACAGCGAGTGCTAAGTTAAACCCTGACAGCGGTTGAATCGCTTTTCTATTGTGTAAAATGACATTTATATAAATGATACAGTCGCTGGTATGTGTACCATCCTCAGACTGTTAACACTAAGCTAACTTTAGCTAGCTATTGAAAAACAGTGTCATCTCAATGTTAGTGTTAGCAATAAGCATGTATTAACACCATGCAAAGGTTAAAACAGTAACATTAGACAAACAAAAGCTGCGTCGTCAAATTATCTGCAAGCTTTTGGGTATTAAAAATTCCCACAAAGATAACTAGGCTACAATAGTTATTTTACATACTAACCATTCCACTTGGAGTAAGGTTGCTTCCTAGTTAGGGTACCGTCTGCTGCCGAGGCCAGTGCTCGTCCCGCCAGTTGTAGAGCCCCTTGGATGCACGTTAGGGTAGACTTCCTCCCCTTCCTTATGAAACTTAACATACCAAGTTATCTCTGATAAACCTGATTAGTACAATGAATCTTTCAGCTAAATAGTAGAAACAACTAATGTTGTTTAGTAATGATAGCAGGTTTTTACTAAACATAAAAGAATAAGTAATGATCACTCGTAAGTTTAATTAGAAACAAAATCTGGGTTTACAGTGCACATCCGGGTCCAAACGTTCTAACAGATGCCAAAAAGAAACAAAAAACTGTGCTAATATATACTCAGGATGTGATGTAATACTACTGAAAAATAACAATCTTAACATTTATCTTCATTCCAATCTTCCTGATGGCACATAGTGATTCATTGTTAAAGGGCCCCTATCATGGATTTTTGAAAATGACCTTTCATTTAGTGTGTAATATAGCTATAAGTGAATGAAAACATCCTGCAAAGTTTTAAATCTGAAAGTGCACCGTATATAAAGTTATTGTCTTTCAAAAGTAAGAGTAGACTCTGAGTCAATTAAATTAATTGTTCTTCAAACATAAGCCGGTTTGTGACGTCAAGACGAAACATCAGCCCGCCCACTTATTGCGCATGCAGACAGCAGGGAAACTTAAACCTCAAACCGTCAGCTGATCATGTGGATACTGGGTAGATCATCGAGGAGACGCTGTGCTCTACAATGTGTCGGTAAATAATTTTTTTTCCACTGCCCAAGGACGAGCATGTGAATAATCTGTGGTTAAAATGAATCTTTACCATTATACTACAGCAGTATAATCATAAACTTTTCGTGTGACTTTTATTTTACTGACAACTGCTTCAGTCAGCTGAAGTCAGTTAATCAGCTGTGGGCCACTATTACGTAAAACTCTGTCTATTAATGTTGATTAGGGCTGGGTATTGACACAAATTTCACAATTCGATTCGATTTCGATTCACAAGCTTGCAATTCGATTCGATTTCGATTACGATTCGATTCGATTCAATATTGATTATTTTGGATATCAGTTACAATAAATTGCAAATTTTCTCAAGGAAATCAAATCTCTTAACTAATTCTGTAAACTATGGTAGTCTAGTTGTAGCCTATAGGCTTCATTAGCCTAATATGAAGGTAATAATTAACTGTTTTGTAGCTATACAAACAGTACTTCACAGTTCAGTCTTTGTAATATGTTTTAGCAATACATTTCTAACATTTATAATGGGTTTAGAATTTTTTTTTATTGCCTTTACAGGGACTTTAAATTACACCTTTATTTATTTTTATAATAAGAAGATTATATGAAATATAAACATTTAAATCGTGGCTGTCACGATTTAAAACAAATAAAACTTGCCAGATTTATTCAAATATGCATTAAATATTGAAGAACATTAAGATTATAATGCATATGTAATATGGTGCATATATTTAGCAAAATGCAGTCTCTAGATTAAATTTTTCTATGCTGACTAATGAGTTTATGGTCACATGTTGTTTTTCAGAGGTAAATATGACGAGACATGACATTGATTACAAGCTGTTTAACTGACGTCTTTCCACGGTTGAAACACTGATTGAGCGAATCAATGTGACATGATACGGATTTCGATAAGTTGTACTCTATCTTTTAACACACTTTCAGATGCTCATTCATGTTTATTTCGCGCTGTAACTGGTATTATTAAGGCGGAAGAGATCAAAGCGCTCCGCGCTGCTGCTTCTCTTGAGCTGCTCCAGAGCGATCTCACGCCACAGCGCCAAAACGGTATTTATGTTTTTGAATTTCGAAAGAAAATGGACGTAATTTGTTTCATATCAATAGGGACAAAAGACAAAGATTATTGCGATGTTTTGGATGCGCGCTACAATGTTCCATTCGTTCAAATGAAACAGGATGACTAATCGATTCTTGAGATTTAAGAATCGATATCGGTTCGTAAAAATGAGAATCGATTAATATCGAGAAATCGATATTTATTACCCAGCCCTAATGTTGATTGTCTGCAGATTGTTTTACCAATGTTTATGTTACATCAGTCATTCACGCTAGAGCTTGGCTAATGTATACATTGCATAGCCTACATGCACTGTTATTTGATACAGTTTCCATGTGTTCACCACAATATATTAGAAACATACTCTGTAAATAAATTAGTACTAGTAAAATAATCGGTTAATGGACATGCACTTGTTAATGCTGATGGTGAGGAATAGCTACATACAGTATCATAATGTATCTCAAACTGAGTAGTGAATCACTGAAACGTCCTGCTCGAGTAGTCCTTGCGATGGAGGTTCTAGTTGAATTAATAGTTCTTCTTCTAGTGTTTCATCATCGGACACGCGCTCGGATTGATATGGTAAAATCAATGTCATTGTTCGTTACTGTGTTTAGTTTACGGTGTAGGAAGCCTCAAGACACGCAGCGCTGTCGGTGTTAAGGCAATGGGTGTTTTTGTTTTTGACACGCGCGCTGTACGCGGTAAACCAATCACAACAGCTGTCTGGTCAGAGATTGATTCATTTGGCGAGTCGTTTGAGAATCATCGAAAATCTGGTGATGTGCAAATGTATATTATGAGAAAATTAAACAGTTTTTTGACATTTGATGCATGTAAACTTGTTGTAGGACACTCCAAAACAACATTAGGAAACTTAAAAAATCCATGATTGGGGCACTGTGTCCGGAATGCTGTGAGCATGGAGATTGTACACCGTAAGATTTTTAAAACGTAGCTTAAAAATGAATAAACAGGGCTCATAAACGACCATTGAGATAGGATTGTCAAGTGAAATGAGTGAAGGCTTGGACCTGGAAACATCATGACTTAACAAGTGGATAGACCTCCTTGGCACAAACAAACAGGGTAATGTAGGGTTGTAGGGTACAAAATGTGGGTTATTTGACATTTGCATATTAAATTAGAACACTGAAAAATAGAACACTGAAAAAAATAACAAGCTTCACTTTTAAATAAAAAGGGCCATATCTGTCTTATTCACAGCAGTGATCTGGGTCTCATGTTGCTCACCGTTGAGACTGCCAATTGATGCTCTTAATGAGCTCAGACTGCTACTCTTTGTGGACATCACAGCATAAAGAACATTAATGAGGTCATATGAAGAGTCACTATTTTATAGTAATAAATAAAGACACTGCTCAAATCAAATTGGTTATGAATTGGTTCCAGATGTTAATCATTTGCTTTGTTTTTAAACCAGTAAATCTCTAGTGATAAATCCCTGAAGGATCGCTGGTAATATCATTGATTTCTGTGGGTGATCTATAGAATTCTCCTGTGCATTCTATCAAATGCCCATGCTCTCTAATCATGGAGAACATCTTAGTCTCACTTTAACTGATGATGCTGGCTTATGCAAGGCCATGAACATTGACCGTAAGCAAATTGGAAATGGGTTTACAGAGAATCAAAGGTAAACGCCTGCTCCACTTACCTTTGAAAAACATTGATCACCATAAGAACCTCGATTCCCACGTTGTGTAAGCACCTCTAATGGAGCTCCTTCACTGATCCACATATCTAGCAGAATAGCTTAACATTATCTGATCAATATGGAAGAAACAAGATTCATGTGAAACAAGGGCACAAAGAAGCAAATATGCTGCACATTTTCTTATTTTAGATGGAAACATATTAAGCCAATAACACAAATATCAGTAGCAATAAATTTGATAAATGATGTGATGTGGTTGGTGTCACATCAAGTCAAGTCACATTTTATTTATATAGCGCTTTTTACAATACAGATTGTTTCAAAGCAGCTTTACAGAGATAACGGGAAAATGATGCAAAAAATATTGTTTCCAGAAGAAAATAGCATCACAGTTCAGCATAAGTACGTTTTTAAAAAAAATTATTAATTTAGTTCAGCTCTGGAGTAAACCATGATTTCATCGTCCAGCTCAGTTCAGTTCTTGTATAATAGTGTCAATGCAGGCAGATCATTATTATTGTTGAATATTAAATTAAATGTTCAATTTAATGTCCCCAACTATGGAAGCCAAGCCAATGGCCACAAAGGTGGAAAAAGGCAACAGTGGCAAGGAACCAAAACTCCCATCAGGTGGCAGAATGGCGAAAAAAAACCTTGGGAGAAACCATGCTCAGTCAGGGGGCCAATTCTCCTCTGGCCAACGCACGAACAGTGTATGATTATGATTCAGGCAGCATTATAGGTCAGAAATCAGATTGGTTTGGAACAATCAGAATATTATCCAGTTCCATCTGGTTTAAGATCATAGTCATCACACCGGGATGGAGACGGGTTTGTTGAGGATCAGTCCTGGTGGCTGTCGTGTCGATGAGGCCTTCGATGAGAGTCTAGTTGGCACAATCTCTGTTGACACTTTAGTGATGCGTTGTGGTCGTGTCTAGGTGCTGGTCCTCCATCTGGTCTGGAGACACACTCTTTATAACAGCTCTAGAATTAAGTTCTTTTCCAGAAAGTTTGTTTTGATTGATTCACTTCCGTCGCAAAGATCATTAGTTATTAACTTAGGGGTCGCTAATACAACAGTTTTAACAGGAAACTCTTAAGTTCTCTCTACGCAAACTTTAAAAACACAAACCTGTGAGAACGCTGATGGCGTGCACATGCATATTAAGAGTTCATTGTATGCGCGATTGAATATATGTGCACAGGCATGTAGTCCTTCCCTAAAAAAACAACCCTCAACAAACTACTTGTCTGCTTCTGTCACTTCAGGACTGCGTTGTTGTCACGTCCAGGTACAGGTCCTTCATCAGATCTGGATACGGCCTGGATCAGCCGAACTGCGGTAAAGCTCGGGATAAACAGAGAGTCTAATATTAGCATAGATGCCATTCTTCTTATGATGTAACGAGTACATCAGGATTTATGGGAAGTGTTCCCGGTTCCGGCTGACCTAATCTATTCAGCCTAACATTGAATTACAGAAGTGTGTTATTTGTATGATAAGTCAAAGAGATGTGTTTTTAGTCTAGCTTTGAACTGACTTGAGTTTGTCTGCTTCCCGGACAATGTTAGGAAGACTGTTCCAAAGTTTTGGTGCTAAATATGAAAAGGATCTACCGGCAGCAGTCGATTTTGATATTCTAGGTCAGGGATTCCCAAAGTGTGGTACGCGCACCCCCAGGGGTACGCGAGCTGCCACCAGGGGGTGCGCGAGAGGAAAAATTTAATGGCGGTCTGTTTTTTTAAAGTGGGATTTTTCCATACAATAAAATAAAAAACCATGACCAGTAATTTCCTTTGTAATAGCTTTTATTTAAATAAAATAAAATAAAACTATAATTTATTAGTTTTTGATAGAAACGACGTAGAAGAAGACAGCTGCTGTCTTATACGCACTGCTCTTCTTTTATGCACTGCAACTTTCATTCATTCCATATATTTTAAGCCCTGTCAGTTTAAACATCAAGCGCAAGAAGTGTACGCACACAGAGCCGGGCAGATACAAAGTTCATTGCTCTTTCTCTCTGAGTTTGACGGACACGATAATTCAAAATTAAGTCGGAATGCCCGTCTCGGTGAATATACAGTCGGTTATGCAGGGATTTTCCTGCATTGAATTTTTTTTTTGCCGGCCTCTATGCCCTCTATAGTTTTTGTCCCGCCAAAGCCTTATTTGATTGTGAGTGGTGTAGAATAGAATGACTGCTGCGCTGGACATGGCGGATAAGAACGAGTAGAGAGAGAGCCGAGGCCGCGCGCGCGCTCTCACCGTCTTCAAACAACACGAGCGCTGTCTTGCTCTCTCTCCCTCGCGCACATTAATCAACACCAATTGACGCGATGGTAAAAGGTCGAAAGACTTAAGTTTCACGTGGAGCATTCGGAGATTTTCTCCTGAAATGCCGCGGGGTGCGAAGTGCGTTTAAAAAAAACGTTGCCTTATCTTCTCTAAAAAGCATATTTGCGATGTCATTAAGCCATTTGATAGATGCACTCGGTAAGTTACCGCGGAACAAGTCTCCGGGTGATCAGCTGGACAGTGATAGTAAGTAACTATAGTAACAGCATGAGAAGACGCGCTCCGTTGTAACGTTAGTCAGCGCTTGGTCGGTTAACGTCAATTTTGGCATTTTCTAAGTAAGTTAGCCTAATAGTCTAGTAATAAATGAACACGCATCCAAAAAATTTATTTCGTCCTGTAGGCGTCCTGGAGAATATTTATGTTCGTCCTCAGCACATTATCGTTATCTCGAGCCCTGCTGAGCCTGTGTCTGTCACTCGTCCTCTTAAAAGTGGAAGCTTCTGCGTAGCTTTGTTGCATTATATTTGTAACTTTGTTGATGTTGTTATTGTCATGCGTGTTCTGGTTATTTGTGCATGATTAAACATGAGTCTTTATTGCGATAAAACAAAGGGTTTTTTGAAGGGGGATTGGGGGTGCGCCAACCCGGTTGGGACATATAAGGGGGTGCGCAGGAAAAAAAGTTTGGGAACCGCTGTTCTAGGTATTATTAACTGGCCGGAATTTTGAGATCGCAATAGATGTGAAGGACTATAATGCATTAAGAGCTCGCTCAATTACTGCAGAGCTAAACCATTTAGTGCTTTGTAAGTAATCAGCAATATTTTAAAATGTATACAATCAGGGCTTAAAGTATTCCGTCACTGTGCCGGATCTCCGGCGTGCGGCCGTGAGAAGAAAAAAAATGGGGAACTTGCATGCGGTTTAATATTTTCGAGTCAATTGATTTCATCTATCAATCATATGAGAGGAACGCAGCTCTAGCTAATATTACAAGCCTATCAAAAGCAGAGCAGGGCGGGTCATCAAAGTACCGCGAGAGTGATTAGAGAGCAGACGCTCCTTATGCTTTTGAATCGCTCTCGCGGTACTTTGATGTCATAAACCAATCGATCTGTGCAGCGCCGGTTCAAGTCGAACAAGCCTAGTGTGATTGAGATCCATATGTCACATTAGCGTCGTCGGTGAAAGCATGGAGCGCAAGTTCATGAAGCCTGGGAATGATGTCCTACCCACGGGCGTAATTTCCTGGACAGACACTTCTAAATCCCGTTTGTGTAAATTTTCTGTCAGCAATGGATGACAAGTAGTGCTGTCAACGTTAACGAATGCGATACATTTTTGTCCAGCTTTAACGTGTTAAAATATTTAACGCAATTAACGCAGCATCTTCGTTCTTTCTGTCATCCTTTAACTAGAATTATATGATCATGCTCTTATTCACGCAAATACTTTAAAACCGTTCATGCACGACAAGACAAAAGAGAATGCGCTGTCAGTGAATGTCCTCCTGACACACACACACACACACACACACGACGCACAGAAAGATGCTCGCCAGTATCACACAGAGTGCGCCAGTATTGAGTTCTCTTTCGCGCTGGAAGCATTTCTATCAGTAGCTTAGTCAGTATATGGTCTAACATACATGTTGTTGATTTAGATGATTTAACGAGTTTAGACAATTATTCCTCTCCTATTGCAACAAATTAATGGCCTTTTTGATTAATGAAACATCATGTTTGATAAAATTACAAAAGTGCTTAATGTTTGAATTTAAATAAAATAAACTTAGCTAAGCTTGACCAGATATTTCAGAAATGTCTTCCCTCATCCTTTCCTCTGGTCATTTTGATCCAGAATTTGTTTTTGAACATTAAAAATTTAGTGTTCATTGGAGGGGTCAAAAGACCCCATGACTATTGAACTTGAACCATGAATACACCAAAAAATTTAATGGAATCGAGTAGTTTTGTGGTTTAAATTTTAAAAAGTAACAAATCGGATCCAATTGACTCCCATAGTAATGAACGGAATGCGAGGAATTGTTCAGTACACACAGAAAAAACAAAATTGGAAAAATGCTTAAACTTTACCAAAAAATTTATCTATAATGTCTACACATGTATATGTTTGCATACTGAGGAGAAAACACTTTAGGACCCAGAGGAAAATGCTAATTTGCTCCATGTAGTCCTATAAGTTCATCTAGTGGCTTGAGTCATGAAAGATCATGTTATATTATTTTCTTTCCATAAGAGGTTGACAAAAACACCCAATGTAAGATATTTTGACCTGAATTAAAAGGTGTAGGCATTCAATTTTCAGTTATTTTGAATTTAAGTTGAAAGAATGTGAGGAATGTGCTTCTAAATTACTATTTATTTATTTATGTATTAAATCTAGTAATTTAAAGGTAATATTTTTTATTTAATATTTTTAATTAAAAAAAATATCCCCAAAAAAATACATTAAAAGATAGAAAAAAATATTATCAAAATGAATAAAAAAAGAAAAGAAAAAGCTTTCTGGACAAAAAAAGTAATAAATTAAGTATAATTTTAGTGTCACGATTCATGAATTCGCTGTTTCCTTCATGTCTCGTGTTATTGTTGTTCTGTGAGTATGAGCGCGTGTGAGTGGGCGTTACCGCTCGTTCGGCTGATCAGCGCACCGGCTGATCTCATTATCAGCGCCAGCTGCTGCCAATTCATCTCACTATAAAGACTCATCACAATCTCCCCTCCTTGTCAGATTGTTGGTTTGGTGTCCTCTGTGTCGTGCTTCGTGTTCCTGTTGCAGTCTGTTCCAGTTTGAGTTCCTGTTCGGTGTCTTCGTGTCCTGTCTCGTCTGGATGTTCACCTGCACTGGATTCACTGTCACCTGCACTGGAATCACCATCACCTGCACGCTGACCACTGAGTCCCTGCGCCACCATCTGCTGTGTTCGTCGAGATTGTCTTTGTGTCTTCTGACTATAAATAAAAGAGTTAACTTGCAGTTGCTTCCGCCCTGTTCTTGTGACAGAACGATCTGACCATCATGGAAGCAGCAAGCGAAACTTCAACTACCTGGGAGGATTTTGTTAAAGCCAGCATTGCACGGATGGATACCCAGGATAGGAACATGAATGATTCGGGCCGGGCTATTCAAGCTCTTGTGGCGCAGGTGTCCGAGCTCACCCAGCAAGTCCAACTTTTGCGGGTTCCCACTGCGCCACCCACGCCGCCCGCTCCTCCTATACCACCAGAGAACGCCTTCCAGTCAGAGCCTCGATTACCAGTTCCTGAAGCCTACAATGGTGAGCCAAACTTTTGCAGAGCATTTCTAACACGCTGTTCAATGCACTTCTCCCTGCAACCCAGGACCTTTTCCACCGAACGAAGCAAGGTGGCGTTTGTGCTCACGCTCCTGACTGGAAGGGCAGCTCTGTGGGGGATGGCGGTGTGGGAGAACCAAGATCTATGCTGTGCCTCATTCCAGACACTCGCCGCCGCCATGAAAGGAGTTTTTGACCGCTCGGTCGCTGGAAAGGAGGCAGCAAGGATGCTAGCGGATCTCAAGCAAAACGAGAGACCGGTGTCTGACTACTCTATTGAGTTTCGAACTTTGGCGGCAGAGTGTCAGTGTAACGAGGAGGTGCAGTGGGATATGTTCCTGCATGGGCTGGCTGACCGCGTCCAGAAGGAGATTTATGCACTGGACTTACCCACTACCCTCAATGAGTTAATCGATCTGGCACTTCGAGTAGACTCTCGACTCTCCCGTGTCGAACGTCGGAAGGTACCTGTTCAGGGTTTCGGAGCAGTGGGGACGCCGAGACTCAACAGTGTGGACGCGGTCAGCCCTGTCAACGATCACGAGCCCATGCAGGTCGGTCGAGCTAGGCTTTCCCGGGAGGAGAAGGCGGAGGTCCCAGGGCCTTTGCCTTTACTGTGGCTCAGCAGGACATTTCGCTTTCAACTGCCCGGTAAAAGGGCAAGCCCGGCAGTAAATCTGAGGCTACTGTCGGGTGGGATCTCTGCTGAGAAGACCTCATCAACATCTACGCTCCTCCCGGTAAGACTCAGGTGGTCAGCTCACACTCACGACTGTCAAGCACTACTGGACTCCGGGGCTGAAGGCAACTTCATGGACTACACTTTCGCACTCAGGATTCAGGTTCCCCTTCTACCCCTCAACCACACCATCGCAGTGCACGCGCTCAACGGCCAAGCACTCCCCACCAGAGAGCTGCACGGGTCCGATTTTGTAAATCCGCACCCGCCCGTACCCGCAGTGCTTAAAACCGCATCCGACCCGTTTTCCGACAGCAGCACTAATTAAAATCCGCAACCCGACCCGCTTAAAATAGAACCGAGACCCGACCCGCACCCGAAATAAACTGTTTAGCCAATCACATTATAGACACACTTTTTGCAAATTTGTATTGCCTTTGGCGGCTTGCCTTAAGACAAGGACAACAGCCGAAGCTGTCAAAAAGCCGATAGCCTATATGTCGGGAGACAGAGTGGGCAGATGTTATTGACCACTTCATTAAGTTTCTTATTGTATAAAGCATTTCTTTAAAGTGAATTTCGTTTTGTATTAATTTTATCTTAATTTTAATCAATGTTTTATAACCAATTGTCTGAATTTAATAATTAAAAAGTAATAGCAGGCATCAGGACACGGAGCAGAGGCAACGGCGCATGAACTGGAAATTAACGAAACTCAGCATAAGCTACATGCATCACAGACCTGATAAATATATAGAAAGCTTGAAATGTGTACTTTTAAACAAAACAATTCAAAACGAAAGAAAACAGACTGTTCTGTATCCTGGCTATATTTGACATAGGCCTACTCACTATCCATCTAGATTCTAGACGACTCATGCAGCAGTTCGAGTGGTTGTGATTTTTTAAAAGTGAATGTAACGTTAGGCCTAGAGACTCATGGGAGGGCGCGGGCTCAAATAAACTAAAAACAAATATTTTATCAACTTGAAATACAGGGCAGGCATAGTTTTGTTTTTGAAGATGTGTTCCTAAAAATATGCATTTATTTTTACATTTGCACGTGACTGTTTTGAACCCGTGTTTAGACCCGCTTTTCCCCGTGTCCGACCCGACCCGCATCCGTATCCGACACAGTTGGATATTTTTCACCCGTTTGAGCAAAATTTTCGGGTCACCCGTCGGGTACCCGCGGATACCCGAACCCGTGCAGGACTCTGCTCCGCACTATCTCTTACACCTCTGGACCCCTCACACTCAGCATATCCGGCAACCATTCTGACACCATCTCCTTCTATATGCTGAACTCTGCCCTGGCACCCATTGTTTTAGGTCATCCCTGGCTCATCAAACACAACCCCAAAACAGACTGGCAGCAGAGATCAGTGTCTAAATGGAGCAGTAAATGTCATGAGTCCTGTCTTGTGTCTACTTGTCCGTCTGTTTCTGTTTGTACGTTTCAGCGGACTTGTCAAACGTGCCCACAGAGTACCTGGACCTGAAGGAGGTGTTCAGTAAGTCTCGTGCTGCTTCTCTCCCTCCGCACCGTCCCTATGACTGTGCCATAGAGTTATTGCCAGGTACGTCTCCGCCTAAAGGCAAATTATATTCACTTTCTGTCCCAGAGAGGGAGGCTATGGAGAAATATATTTCTGATTCTCTAGCAGCGGGGTTCATCCGTCCCTCCTCTTCTCCAGCGGGGGCGGGGTTCTTTTTTGTGGGGAAGAAGGATGGGTCTTTGCGACCTTGTATTGACTACCGGGGGCTGAACAACATCACGGTAAAGAATACTTATCCTTTGCCGTTGATGTCTTCAGCCTTCGAGAGGTTGCAAGGAGCATCTATCTTCACAAAATTGGATTTACGTAATGCTTATCATTTGGTCCGCATCAGGAGAGGGGATGAATGGAAGACTGCTTTTAATACCCCCAGGGGGCACTTTGAATACTTGGTCATGCCTTTCGGCTTGTCCAACTCCCCAGCGGTCTTCCAGGCACTCGTCAATGACGTGCTGCAAGATATGGTCGACCAATTCATATATGTCTACCTGGATGACATATTGATTTTCTCTTCTTCTCTCCAGGAACACGTGCAGCACGTTCAACGAGTGCTTCAGAGACTGCTAGAGAATGGGCTTTTTGTCAAGGCGGAGAAATTCGCTTTTCATGCACAGTCTGTTTATTTCCTTGGGTACATTGTGTCGTCTGAGGGAGTGCGTATGGATCCTGAGAAGGTTAAGGCTGTGGTGGATTGGCCAAGTCCAGATTCCCGTAAGACCCTACAGAGGTTTCTGGGGTTCGGCAATTTTTACCGGCGGTTTATTCGCAATTTCAGCCAACTAGCCTCGCCTCTGACCGCCTTGACCTCCCCCAGAATGGCGTTCAGGTGGTCAGACGAGGCGGAAGCTGTGTTTGCCAAACTGAAAGGCCGCCTTGTTTTAGCCCACATCCTGGTTACCCCTGATTCATTACGTCAGTTCGTGGTGGAGGTCGATGCGTCAGAGGTGGGGGTAGGTGCAGTGCTATCCCAACGTTCTCTCACAGACGACAGAATGCACCCCTGCACGTTTTTGTCTCATCGATTATCCCCTGCCGAACGTAACTATGATATTGGTAATAGAGAGTTGTTGGCAGTCAGGTTGGCATTGGAGGAATGGCACCACTGGTTAGAAGGGTCGGGGGTACCTTTTATCGTCTGGACTGACCATAAGAATTTGGAATATATTAGAACTGCTAAAAGATTGAACTCTAGGCAGGCTCGGTGGGCACTTTTTTTCGGACGTTTTAACTTTTCTCTCTCGTACCGCCCTCGGGTTCCAAAAACATCAAGCCCGATTCTTTATCGCGAATTTTTGACCGTTCCGATCGCCCGTCTACTCCCGGGTGCAGTTTTCCAGAGACTCTAATTATCTCTACACTCATATGGGAGGTCGAATCGAAGGTCAAGACGGCCTTACAAGGGGTAACGCCTCCGGTCGGTTGCCCACCGAATCGTTTAAGTTCTATACTACTAAGTTCCTATGTTCCTGAGTTTTTTCGTGTAAACTGTGTTTGTGAATAAACCAGCTGCATTGGAATCCTGTCTCCTCGTCTTCAACCTGCAAAACCCTGACAGAACGACCGACCCTAAAGAAAAGAAAAGAGGAAGATGGAGATCTGGAAGCAAGCCTTTGTGGGAACCCGCCAAGCTGTGTTCCGTGGGAACCGTGGAGGTCACAGGGGAGGATATGGGCGATATAGTCCAGTTCCGAATCCAGTCCCGAGTCCAGTTAAACCAGAACCAGTCATCTGCACAGTCAAGTTTATTTACGAGTTTGATGACTTCACCGATCTCCCTCCTCTCATTGGTCCAGAAGAGCCTTCGCCCTCACAGCTGGTTCCGTCCAGCACTGCCGAGCCTGAGCTTCCCTGCACACCTGCCGAGCCAGAGCATTCACCGCTGGCCCCGTCCAGCACGGAGCCTCACTGGCTCATAGACTTTTTCACAGAGCCCGCTGATCCTGCGCCCCGCTGATCCTGCGCCAGAGCCCGTTGATCCTGCGCCAGAGCCCGTTGATCCTGCGCCAGAGCCCGTTGATCCTGCGCCAGAGACCGTCCAGCCAGAGACCGTCCAGCCAGAGCTTCACGTCAGCCACGTCCAGCCAGAGCTTCACGTCAGCCACGTCCAGCCAGAGCTTCACGTCAGCCACGTCCAGCCAGAGCTTCACGTCAGCCGCATCCAGCCAGAGACTGTTCCTGAGCCGGTGGTGGTTCTCCCTGTTACGTTGGTCAGCCTGTTGGGAACTATGTCTGTGCTGTTCTCTCTCGCTGTCTCTCTCACACTCGAGCGGACGCCCTCACTTTCACTTCCTCTCCTGAGTCGTCTCTGATGGCAGAGCGCGCGCCTTTCAGAAGGCTCTCATGCGCTCGCCTTGATATGTCCTCTTTATAGAGGCTTCTACGTGGTCGGTGTTTGTCGACCGGTCATGTTTCTTTCTTATGACGCTCTTAGTGGGAAGTTCGTGTATGCATTATGTCCTACCCGTTTTCTTTTGTTTCGAGCTGGTGGTAGTGGTGTTGGGTTTTTCACGTTGTTAATGTAGGTGTAGATAGAACAGCAGTCAGCGGACCCGGAAGACTCACCGGAACATTGTCTTTTTTTTTAACGGTAGGCAGGAGAGAGCTTTGATCCGGAAGACAGCTGTGAGCAGGGTTTTCCTTTCTGTTTGTTTTACTATTTATTTTACCACCATGCTTTCTTTGTGACTCAACCATTTATTATTTAAATCATTGACAATAAATTATTTTTGTATTGTCATTTGACATTTGTGGTGTCGTTTTTATGTGTTATGTTGTCCCTGTTCAAATTCATTTACTGGGCACATAACACTCCCCAAGAAAATTTGGGGGGGGGGGGCTATCCCTCTCCGCCCTGGCCACCCGAAGGGGTCTCTCCGCCCTGGCCACCCGAAGGGGTCTCTCCGCCCTGGCCACCCGAAGGGGTCTCTCCGCCCTGGTCACCCGAAGGGGTCTCTCCGCCATGGTCACCCGAAGGGGTCTCTCCGCCATGGTCACCCGAAGGGGTCTCTCCGCCATGGTCACCCGAAGGGGTCTCTCCGCCCTGGGTGCCCGAAGGGTCTGCACCCCCATGGCCGCCTGAAGGGTCTGCACCGCCATGGCCGCCCGAAGGGTCTGCACCTCCATGGCCGCCCGAATGGTCTGCACCGCCGTGGTCACGCCCATGTCCTGCTCCGCCCTGGCCGCCTGCAAGTCCTGCACCGCCCTGGCCGCCTGCAAGTCCTGCATCGCCCTGGCTGCCTGGACTTCCTGCTCCGCCCTGGCCACGCCCTCGTCCTGCTCCGCCCTGGTCACGTCCACGTCCTGCTCCGTCCTGGAGGCTTCCTGCTCCAGACCTCACCCTCCTCAGCCTCCAGGGCGCCCACCCCATTGATGTCATACGGCGCGAGGTCGCGCCTTTTTGGGAGGGGGCGTACTGTCACAGTTTGACTCTTTGTTTTCTTCAGTGTTTTGGTTTAGTCCTATTCAGTTTTCCCGCTCCTTGTTTGTCCTCAGTTTAGTCACCAGTATTTAGTTCATTAGTCAATCTTCATCATCACCGTCACCTGTCGTCACCCATTATCATCTGTGTATTTAGTTTCTTCAGTTCAGTCTGTCCTTTGTCGGTCGTTGAATGTGTTAAGGTCTTTGTTGCCTGTCTTAACCTACTAAGTAGTGTTGTAGTCAAGACCACCTAACCCGAGACCAAGACAAGACCAAGACCAGAGTGTATCGAGACCGAGACAAGACCAAGACTTTTAGGGGCCGAGACCAAGTCGAGACCAAGACCGAGGGAGGGCGAGACCGAGACCAAGACCAAGACCAGCGCCCCACACTACATGACACAAAAAATTGTGAAACATTATCAAAAGAGCATCTCAAATTGATCTGAAAGATCCACATTCTATAAAACACTATAAAAAATTATATAAAACGTTTTCTTAAACACTCAAAATTTAAATAAATGTAACCATCTTTATTCAATACTCCTGGGTGACTTCCATCATTTAGTACAGAATGCAAAACAATTATTCATTTTGTTCATCACTAAAGTCTTCACTTTTCTCCGCCTTTTATAAACAATACATAAAGTTATGTTGTTTTTAAACCTACAACAATCCTTTTTTAAACGAATTTTAGCACAACCAGCGGTAATTCAGGAAAAAAATATCCGAATGCTCCACATGAAACTCGGGTCTTCCGACCTTTTACAATCGTGTCGATTTATTTTTATTAATGTGCCATGCAAGACAGACAGCGCTTAGGAGACGGTGAACCCTTGTTTACTTTCGCCTGGCTCAGAAGAGAAAGAGTGTCCGCGCGCGCGACCGGGGCGCTCTCGCTCTCTCTCTCTCTCTGTCACACGCGCAGCAGTTCGTCTACATTGCTCATCGATCGTTTTACATCCAATAAAAGCAAGGATGTTAACAAAAAAATTAGACAATATACTGGCAATTTAGTGATATTTCCACAGTTATGGTCTTGACTGGTCTTGAAAAAAAATCGTGAGTCCTCAATGTCCGAGACCGAGACAAGACCGAGACCAAAGGCGGTCGAGTCCGAGACGAGACCGAGACCATCAAAAAGTGGTCTCAAGGCCGGTCCCGAGAACTACAACACTACTACTAAGTTCCTATGTTCCTGAGTTTTTTCGTGTAAACTGTGTTTGTGAATAAACCAGCTGCATTGGAATCCTGTCTCCTCGTCTTCAACCTGCAAAACCCTGACAGATAGTTTGCGTTATGGCTGCCTGAGCCTGTAAAAAAGAAGCAGAAAGCGAGAAAAAAATTTGGTTTTTTTTCTGGCCTTCTTGCTGTTGCACTTGTAAGTATCTTTGGAATAAACTGTGTTTAATATTTAAATTTCAATATAAAACAGTTGACATACTTTACAGATATGTGTTGAATTACGATGGCCTAAGTCAACGCGTCTGATAATAGGCAATAAACATGTTGCACATATCATGATCGAGCTATAAAAAAACGTTCTGATGTTTTCTTAGACACGCAAAGGTAAACCGTAATTCTACCAGATGAACTTTCTAGACCTTGCTAATATAACTTTAGACAAATTAGCCTCCGATATATATTTATGTTATGCTCATGCCCACTGTCCCAAAAAAAAACTAAAAAACACGAAAGCAGTAGTTCGCCTCGTTCATATCGTTCGTTCCCGGTAAAAATACTAGTATGCATGACAGCACAATAAAAAATATATTAAAAAAATCGCCATCAGTCGGAAAGAAAATATTGCTTTACTTACCTCGGTAGACATAACTGGTTTTGAAATAGCCGGTTCATGCTCAGCTGGGTTGACAGCTGATCAGCTGGGTTGCTCGTGGCGAGTGGGGAGGAACAACAGTTAGTTTTTACAACAGTGTGTTTGAAAACATTTACTACCAGACGCTAGGGGGAGCTTCGTAGAGAAAAAACACTCTAGGGTTGCCTAGTGTCCCTTTAAAGGAAACAAAAAACAAAGTCACATGAGACACAGACATGTTTTAACCGTATAAATACTGGGAACTATATTCTCTGAAGGCGAAGCATGGGCTCATTCTTCATGGGCTCTATGGTGAATTTAGGAAGTAAAACCTAGAGAAGTCATTATCTGTTTTGATTCTGCAGCTGCTCTTGAAAATGTAAGAGTTCTAAATCTAATCTAAAGCTCGTCCTGACATTGTAAATTGTAAATCTTGCATGACAGGACTGTATGTAAGAATTTAGTTCAAACTTGACCTGTGGAGGAATACGCTCAGCAGTGTCTACACTGCTGAAATCCTACAAGAAGAAGAAGATCTGCTGAAGTTCAAACTGAGCATCTGAATGGGGGAAGAAAAGTGGGGTTTTTTTTTAGTGCCAGCCCTTCTACTCACTCTGGATGAGTACAGTTTTTGGAGAGTGGGGAGGGTTATACCAGTGATTCGCTCAGCAGTCCGAACTCTCCGCTGTAGTCTTCCGATTTCTGATTTGGTAGCTGAGCTGAACCAGACAGTTATAGAAGTGCAGAGGAAGGATTGGTAACACTTTATATTACGACCCGCAAACAACTGCGTAAGTAAACCGAAATTACGGTGTACGTTTCTGTAATTATAGTGTACTTCTGTGTAGGTATAAGGGAACAATATGTTAAGTTTTGGGTTATAAAGGAGTAATAAGCGCCACTTTAATTTACAGCCCGCAGGAGTCACACTTACCGTGTAAATACACAGAGCAAGGGGGTAACAAGCGCCACTTTAATTTACAGCCCGCAGGAGTCACACTTACCCTGTAAATACAGTTGAAACGGGTAACAAACACTACTTACTATGTAACAATACGAAACAACACGATTTGCACAGTACAGAGAAATGTACTCTTATTAAGAAAACAAAACAAAACTAAAATTTACACAGTAGGATATATTTGCCCTGACATTTAAGTGTCATTACAATACAATGTGATAAGGTAAGTATTAAGTACTACATGTTACATTCTAAATTAAAATCATAGCAGAAAAAATTTTTTTTTGCCTTAATGTTAAGTAGTTTAGTGAGAAAAGCCAATAAATTAAATTTTTTATCATACTGTGTTTACATACAGCCATATATATATATATATATATATATATATATATATATATATATATATATATATATGTTGAATTTACAACCCACAGATGTCAAAATTACCCTGTAACTACATTGCACAAGAACATATTTTGCCAGAAATGTGATAACTTTTATATACAACAGACGTACAATTTTTGCCTGGAATATATTAACAGAATAGGTACCTGTTAGTTTTAAAATAATTACATCATAAATAATTTGCTTATATATCTGGTTGTACCCCTTTATCACCCACAACTTAACATATTGTTCCCTTACACCTACATGGAGGTACACTATAATTACAGAAACGTACACCGTAATTTCGGTTTACTTACGAAGTTCTTTGCAGGTTATATATCTGCTTGTTACCCCTTTATTACCCACAACTTAACATATTGTTCCCTTATACCTACACAGAAGTACACTATAATTACAGAAACGTACATCGTAATTTCGGTTTACTTACCCAGTTGTTTGCGGGTCGTAATATAAAGTGTTACCGAAGGATTCAATGACTGCCGAGTAGAACTGTTTCAGCAGCTCCTGTGACAAGTTGAACTTCCTCAGATGGTGAAGGAAGTATGTCTCTGCTGGGAATTTTTTTTGCAATGGAGTCTATGTGGAACTACCACTTCAGGTCCAGTGAGATGATGGTGCCCAGGAACCTGAATGACACACTCATGATGGTGAGTGGAAATAATGCTGGGGTGTTTCTCCTGATTTCCACAATCATCCCCATTGTTTTGAGCATGTTCAGCTTCAGGTTGTTATAACTACACCAGATTGCCAGCTCTTTAACCTCCTGTCTGTAAGCAGACTCGTCACCGTCCTGGATGAGGCTTGTGAGTGTGGTGTCATCTGCAAACTCCAGGAGCTTGACAAGAGGGGTCTTTTGCAGTGCAGTCGTTGGTGTAAATACATCCTACTGTCAGGCCCGTCGGAACAGGACAGGCAAACCAAGCAATTGCTTGGGGCCCCGAGCTGGACTGGGGCCCCAAGACAACGACTGTTTAAGAATAAAATGCAACGACAAACTGTGAGCGCCCCTTTGATAGTCAATGCAGTAAAGTGCAATGACACTGTTATCGGAATCCCCCTCAAGGGGGCCCCCTCAGTAGTCGCTGACAGCAGCCAGCCAACCACGCGATCTCTGCTGCCGGCAAATACAAACCTCCTCGGCAGTCATCATGAAGCGGAATTATGCTTCAGGAAGCCAGGAGAGAAAGAAGAGAAAGGAAGAGGAGGATAAGAAAAATACCAGATAGTGGTAAAGTGATAACTTACACTGCATAAAAATAGTTCTACTTGTCTTGGACAAATGGTGTAATTTTGCAGCAGGTAACGTTAGGCTAGCAAAAATATGTTTATGTTAGCTATACCTTCCTGGTTTGTGCACATTTTCTTTCGAACGGACGGAATATGGTTAACGTTACATACTGTAATATGTTTTTTAACAGTTTAAGGAAGACGCAGATCCGTTTATCTTATTTAATGACATGACATTGCTATAGCTTTGTAATAGGTTTTGATGAAAAAACCTATAGCATGCTATACTAACTTTTCCACCGTGATAATCTATTTACCAATGGGGGTTAGGAAAACCACACAATAAATTCCGTGCATCAAACATTAGCTTGGGATGTTTTTAAGCATTGGTAGTGAAAGCAGCATCCCTTCCCTTCTAATATCAAAATGCTAACATATCTTTAAGTTTTCGGTAACACTTTATAATAAACATCATTAATAGATGGTAAATTGTTAGTTATTTAATATTTAGTTAATTGTAATTTAACTGTTAGCAAACAGTCTTTTCACTTAATAAATAATTTGTAACCTTACCCATCTATAAACATTATTTAACATTTATTAAGGGTGCGCGCTCCATGTCTATTTTGCTTGGGGCCCCCAAATTCCTTCAAACGGCCCTGCCTACTGTATATGCAGTTCTTCAAGAACCTGAAGCTCTTTAAAAAGGTTCAGTTTGGCAGAGTATTATTGGATGGAATGAGGTGCCATCTTGTGGTTATGTTGGGGATTATCTTCAACAATATACTTAACGAATATATATATATATATATTATTGAAAAATGACATGGAATTTTCTATTTTTCTATTTGCAGATAAACATAGTTTAATTATGTTAAAAATGGCATGTAAATGTATTATTATATAATATAGCCTACATAATGCTAGGCCATTACTATGCTATATTATGTTGGTTAGGGGTGACTTCTATTTACTGTTACTGGAACTGTATTTTTACATTTTCAAGAGGTGTTTGCTAATGCAAAACTCACCACCATAATGCTAGTGTGCTACTTTGCTGTTCATGGTGGTTTCTAGCTTATTGCTATGTTGTTGCTTGTTTATTCATGTGTTCAGAGTGGTTTCTAGATTCAATTCACCAACCAATGATATTCTGGTCAGTAGATTTGACTCGGTTCCCCTTCCGTTTATTGTTTTGTGTGTGTGTGTGTTTGCCAGGTAAAAAAAAATAAGTTTGTTGTCTTATAAAATGTAAGTTATGAGCAATAGTAATGCTTTGCTTAGCGAAATAGTACTGAATGCTGGGAGGGGAAAAAACTTTGTCATTATCACTAGCAGGGGGCGCTGTTGATCCACGGCTATAAACCTTTACTTTTGGTTGAGTAGGTAAAAAAGCAACTTGAGCTGACAACAAAATGTTTGTGTCAGACAGCTGAAGGGCAGAGCTTAAAGCCACTGGAAATTGCAAAACCATTATTAATGGGTTGTATGCTGGTGCAGTTACAGACTCCTTGAATATTGTATTTAGCCTCTTTTCAACACTTGTGCGATCAGTTTTCTGGTTTGTAAGATGTGTTTGAGACGTGGATCTCAAACTGTCTGGATGACAAAGGCCATGGACTGATACATTTATTCAGCTTATTCAAATTAAATAACTGCTTTTCACTTGATGGGCTGTATGCAGTGGCCGTAAACATATTTGGACACATTAGTCAAATTTAAAAATGTCATTGCATTAGATACAAATTATCAAATGCATCTGCAAAGAAATAACAGATTTTTCTTAGAAAAAAAAGGAAAAAAAACTTTAATCAATGATTTCAAAGTGGTTTGTTAAGGTAAAGTTCACAGAGACATTCATCACATTAACCAGGAGCATTCCATCAACATTTGACAACCACATAGCATAACACTACGTTTGCCTTTTTTTTTTAAACATGAAATCCATTGCTTTATTTTATGGCAGGTTTCACAGACAAGGCTTAAGCCTAGTCCCAGACTAAAATGGATGTTTGAGCGGTTTTAAATTAAATACATTTACACTGGCATATCTTATGCTGGGCCATTATTTTGTCTCAAGATGAACACTAGTAATTTTTTATTATTATTATTATTTCTAAGGCACGTTTATAAAAGCTACTTAATATCTTCGTTGAACTAAAGCCTAATCCTAGTTTAATCTAAGACGGGCCTTAATGTTTTATCAGAATGGTGTACTGTTGTACTGTATGTAATAAATGTTATTTGGTGATTATTTATTATTATATATATATATATATATATATATATATATATGTGTGTGTGTGTATGTATGTTAGGCAAGCAGACACAGACAAGGGAGATTAAAGCAAATGGGATGTTTACTGACAACAATTGGGCAGATGGTGGTGAGCAGGTAAGTGAATAGTGCAATGGATAGTCTGGAGAGCGGGATTCTTATCTTGCAGGATCGATGGATGGTGGCCTGGATGTACACACCTCAATGGAGTAACAGGGAAATACAGGTGGGAATGGAGAAATGGAAATCTAGGAAAAGGCAAGGTAGGTATCCACTTTGTGTAGAAACGAGATCGGACCATGAGCTGGGGCGAGGTGTGTGCGTTATATAGTGGAAGTGATGAGGGTACAGATGAGGTGCAGGTGTGTGTGATCAAAACTCAGGAGAGGGAGTCAGTGCATTGTGATTGACAGTGCGTTGTGATAGGATAGTGCAGGAACCTGGCAGATCTGTGACATTGTATATACACTCAACTAAAGGATTATTAGGAACACCATACAAATACTGTGTTTGACCCCCTTTCTCCTTCAGAACTGCCTTAATTCTACGTGGCACTGATTCAACAAGGTGTTGAAAGCATTCCTTAGAAATGTTGGCCCATATTGATAGGATAGCATCTTGCAGTTGATGGAGATTTGTGGGATGCACATCCAGGGCACAAAGCTCCCGTTCCACCACATCCCAAAGATGCTCTATTGGGTTAAGATCTGGTGACTGTGGGGGCCATTTAGTACAGTGAACTCATTGTCATGTTCAAGAAACCAATTTGAAATGATTCGAGCTTTGTGACATGGTGCATTATCCTGCTGGAAGTAGCCATCAGAGGATGGGTACATGGTGGCCATAAAGGGATGGACATGGTCAGAAACAATGCTCAGGTAGGCCGTGGCATTTAAACGATGCCATCCCCCACACCATTACACCACCACCAGCAGCCTGCACAGTGGTAACAAGGCATGATGGATCCATGTCCTCATTCTGTTTACACCAAATTCTGACTCTACCATCTGAATGTCTCAACAGAAATCGAGACTCATCAGACCAGGCAACATTTTTCCAGTCTTCAACTGTTCAATTTTGGTGAGCTCTTGCAAATTGTAGCCTCTTTTTCCTATTTGTAGTGGAGATGAGTGGTACCGGGTGGGGTCTTCTACTGTTGTAGCCCATCCGCCTCAAGGTTGAGCATGTTGTGGCTTCACAAATGCTTTGCTGCATACCTCGGTTAACGAGTGGTTATTTCAGTCAAAGTTGCTCTTCTATCAGCTTGAATCAGTCGGCCCATTCTCCTCTGACCTCTAGCATCAACAAGGCATTTTCGCCCACAGGACTGCCGCATACTGGATGTTTTTCCCTTTTCACACCATTCTTTGTAAACCCTAGAACTGGTTGTGTGTGAAAATCACAGTAACTGATCAGATTGTGAAATACTCAGACCGGCCCGTCTGGCACCAACAACCATGCCACGCTCAAAATTGCTTAAATCACCTTTCTTTCCCATTCTGACATTCAGTTTGGAGTTCAGGAGATTGTCTTGACCAGGACCACACCCTAAATGCATTGAAGCAACTGCCATGTGATTGGTTGATTAGATAATTGCATTGATGAGAAATTGAACAGGTGTTCCTAATAATCCTTTAGGTGAGTGTATATGGACCTTCATAAATGAAGTGTGAAGCATCTCCTACTCCAAGCGTCCAAATACATTTTAGGGGCAACTGCACTTTTTAAAAATGTTTTAAAAACATCTAAACTCTACCATAGGAATACTGCTCTGTAAGTTCTAATTTAATGTTTAGATTTGGCCCCATAAAATGTTTTTTAACACCTAATGAAACACACCATCAGTGTGCTCTATTTTATGCATTGCATTTGGCCTGTGTTCACACATACTGTATAATCATTTTTGGATGTTTTGCTGCAGACACTCTTTGGCCTGGTATAAATTTATGTGTTTTTCAGATGGGGAATACGCATGCTGACAGCAATGACAGGATACATTGTGTACTAAAATGATGGGTTTTTGCTTTCTATAGTAACAATTATGACCAGGAACGTATTTGAGACTGGTTTAAGTTCACTTCAAAGGGCTGCTTTTCTCCAATCATTTTTAGTGTGCTTTCCATTTTCCACTCTAAAATGTGTTCTATTAAACCTGCACTCCTCTGAATACAATGCATCAATCAGAGATGACTTGCTCTGATGTAGGGGGCTGCTATAGGACACAGCCCTAATTAACAGTCCAATTAGTAGTAATTCAATCTTAATGGCTCCGGTTGCATCTCTTGCAGTAAAGCCAAAAACAAAAAAAACTAAAAAAACAGAGGCAAATAGTGAAAGCTGCTCTAGGAAAATCCTAATCTCAGCCTAATAAATTAAATCTCAAGTACTGTCCAAGGCTATGGTTTTATACTGCAGCCGTTACAAATGGTCAATGTTTACTCACTGATTATTGCATTTTGAATTACTGTATATGGTTGAAGCCATGGAAAAAGCGCTGCAAAGCAGAGATTTTATAGTGTGGTTTCAATTTAACAGGGTACCCAACTTTTAGATAACACAGTTGAGTTTTTGTTCACAACACTCAATTCCCATCTGCGTTCTATCATTACTTTGAAAAACTGTTTCTTGGAAGATTGAAGTATGCATTACTATTACAGAAGTATTACTGTTATACTAACTTAATGACTCAAACTTAAACATTTTTAAACCAAAACATCAGGACATACCTAATGCTTGTGCAATGTATATGAACGGTGGCTTGGAATTGATCCAAAGGCATATGAGAGACAACTGATAGAGTTCACATTCTCCTTTGGATGAAAGCATAGATGAAATCAATAGACTCAAAGGGATAGTTAACCCAAAAATGATAATTAGCCCATGATTTACTCACCCTGAAGCGATCCTAGGTGTATATGACATTCTTCTTTCAGACGAAAACAATCGGAGTTATATTTAAAAAAATGTCCTGGCTCTTCTGAGCTTGTTAATGGGAGTGAATGGCTGTATTTCTTTGGGAAGTCCATCAAAACGCATCTATTCATGATTAAAGTGCTCCACGCGTCTCTGGGGGTTAATAAAGTCCTTCTGAAGTAAAGCTCTATGTTCGTGTAAAAAATTATCCATATTTAAAACTTTATCGACTAAAATTATTATTATAACGGACCTTTAAGGATAACTAATTTGAGATTTTTACAAAACATTTTCGAACACAGATTTCCATGTAAATTCACAGTGTTGAGCAACAGAAAGCTGCTTGGACTTTTGTGCAAGCTGGGCTCCATATATTAACAGTAAACAATGGATATTTTTTGCCTGCAAAATCTCACAGAAATGTCTCTAAAAATACATCCTCTTTACACTAAAGAAATTATCTCAGCCATATCTAGACACCAGAATTTGAGGTGGGCTGTAGCAATTCCCTAGAAAACATCTAGATCACCCAGGCAACTGTATAGCAACATGCTAACAACCCTTCAAACACTTTAGCAACCACAATCATTAAACAATAGCCAGCAATCACCGACAACAACCTAGCTATGGCAGCATACCACTCACATTTTCTTTAGAAACTATGACAATCTCAGTTAGTTTGACCCATAATATTAGGCATTTTAGCATTTGTCACTTTCTTCTTGAGAGAGACCTTTGAACAGCGCTCTTATCTGGTTCAAAAACAAAAACCAAAAAAGAACGAAATTTAAACCGGAACCTAAACACAAATGAAAACGAAATCAAGCTGAAACAATCTGAACAGAAATGCTTACTAGAAATTACCGTTAATAACAATATTTTATGGTTCTGTTTAAGATTTTAATTTGGCAGTCAATCAATCATGAATTCAAATGGTACGGCCTTTGCAAATGTGACGTTAACTCATCCAACGTGATTGAAATGCTCGCGTGAGTTGTCAAGTCGCAAGGAAATGTGCTGGGATTAGTTGTTGGATCGCAGGAGTTTATCTGAGGATATGTTGCCATGGCAGGTTATATTCAGTGTGGTGTGTTTTGAAACCAGCAAAAATTGCAGGTTACAGTAGAACTACTATTGTTCATTATTTTCCAGAAAAGAGAAAATATTTTTAATTACATTTTTTAAATGATTTAACACCTTGTTGTCAAAATTATCATTGTGGCCTTGTTCAGACACTTGTGTGTGTCATTATGTTATTAAAAAATGTCCAAAATCAAGCAAAAAAATTGGCTGCACGCAGCATTGTGCGCGGACGTCCACGGACCCTCCTGATTACAAACATTATGTCATTAGGATAGTGCGCGGGGCTTATGACGCTCTTCTCCGCACCTCAAATTCATAAAACATTAGCCTTTTTTTCTAGCCTGGTTAAAACCAGACCATTCTCAGTTGTAACTGAGTTAGGGTCTGTCAAAGCGTCATAGAGAACCCATTTCCAGGGGGGCGTTTTTCCAAACACCTCCACGTTTTATTTTGTCACCATACTTGATCTTGTAACTACTCGTGTAACCGTATTTAAAATGTGGAGGTGTTTGATCGCTTCTAACTTCATCTCTGTTTGGATCCTAATGAATGAACTGGGCTATCAGTATCAAAGTGTTGCGGCATGCCAGAGCGATTGAGTGCACGCACTGAGACGAGAGAGGCATGTATCAACTCGTCTTAGTTAAGGGAATAACGTAGTTTAATAATTATGAAAAAACGGTGGAGTGTTCCTTTAAAAAAAAAGGAAACGTTCAAAACGCGATAGCTGCATCCATCTTTGTAATGTACGAAATCTGCTTCACAGTTGCTGCGCTGTCGTCATCATGTAAAGCCCGCCCCAACGTTTCTGATTGGTGCCGCGATTTCGGCGGATTGGAAATGGGCTTGAATGAGCTCTTTGCCAGACTAACTTGCAGAGCAAATCTAAATTTTCCGGAGGTTGTCTGGGTTTTCCCAGGCTACTTTTTTACACCATGTTTTGAATAAAGAAAACGTCTCGGTTACTGATGTAACCCTCGTTCCCTGAAGGAGGGAACGGGAGACGTGACGTTGACGTGACAACGTAATTGGGATCACTTCAGGGAGCCCTGTCAACTTCGAGTATCTATAGAACAAGCCAATGAACGTTGGCGTGCGTGAAAGCGTCACGTGCCCCGCCCCGCAGCGCGGGCATAAACAGGAAGCGGGCGCACGCACACATTGTTTTTCGCTGAGGAGCCGAGATTAAGACGGCCGTACAGCGATGGTCAGCAATCGTGACGACGTAATTGGGATCCCATGGAAAGCGCCACCGTTGCTGCCACATCCAGCGCCCTACGGAAGACTCTCAGACCCCCATCTGGCTAGGGCGGAAGACCTGCGTAGAGGAAGTTCGGACTGCTGTTCCGTTACAACCCACACAGTGGAACTCTTGGATAACACTGGGAAAGCGAACCCCTCCAGGGGAGAGGGACGCTGCGGAGCCACATCCTGCCCGAAGGGAGGTAACATGTGGAGAATACACATATGGACTGGCCGAAGGGGCAGTGCAACATATGGAATGTCACTGGGGTGGCTCCAACCTGAGAAGGGGGAGGCAGCACCGGACAGTGATGGCAGAGCGGACTCTGCCAAGAGAAGACACGGGCTCACCGCAGGGAGCTGATCGTGGAAGAATATGCATATGGGATCGCCGCAGGGATCACTACATATGGAACCCAGTCTAGCACAAGTTACACAAGCATACGAGCACTAGACCTGGCGTCGGACGCTTCGCAACGTCCGACTGCCGAAGGGGTGCGGAGGGACTCAACAGGGTTCGCCTACTGGGGAACTCGACTGGAGCAAAAAACGCACGTATCCACTCCATGTGGAGGGGAGTGGCGCAGCAAGCCGATACAAGAGCGGGAACTTCGGTGTTACCGGCTGGTTGAAGCGAGCACACAGGAAGAAACCGTCTCAACACGTAGGCTATAAAACCTAGCGAACATGTTAGGTGTCACCCAGCCCGCAGCTCTACGGATGTCTGTCAGCGAGGCGCCGTGTGCCAGCGCCCAGGAAGAAGCGACACCCCGAGTGGAGTGGGCTCTCAACCCGGGCGGGCAAGGCACACCTTGAACTTCGTAAGCCAAGGCGATGGCATCCACTATCCATTGGGCCATCCTCTGCTTGGAGACAGCCTTCCCTTTCTGCTGGCCTCCGTAACAGACGAAGAGCTGGTCTGAGGTCCTGAGGCTTTGCGTTCTGTCCACGTACAGACACAGAGCGCGAACGGGACAGAGAAAAGCCAGGGCTGGGTCTGCCTCCTCCGAAGGCAGCGCTTGCAGGTTCACCACCTGGTCCTGGAAGGGAGTGGTGGGAACCTTGGGCACATATCCGGGCCGGGGTCTCAAGATCACGTGAGAGTCAGCCGGGCCGAAATCCAGGCACGATTCGTCGGCCGAAAATGCATGCAGGTCCCCTACCCTCTTGATGGAGGCCAATGCAACCAGGAGTACTGTCTTACAGGACAGAATTTTTAACTCTGCAGACTGAAAAGGCTCCAAGGGTGGTCTCTGAAGTGCCGAAAGGACCAGAGACAAATCCCAAGAGGGTATAGAGAGTGGGCGAGGACGATCAGGTCGTGCTTCCCCATTGACTTACCTTCAACTGCATCGTGATGTGCGGCGATAGCGGAAACATACACTTTAACCCTCTGGAGTCGAGAAACGCGCCGACGCGTTTTGCGCGATTTTTTTCACATAGCAGCAAAATAGACTTAAAATACTCCGTCACTTTTGGTCATACACACTTAAGAAATATGAAAAAATAAACTGTTAACTGTCTACTTTTTTATGGGTCCACTTACAATCGAAATAAAACATTGTGCTTTTGTAAAATAAAGAAAATAAACAGGGTGTGCTTTCTGCCTCTCCATCTCCGTGAACTTTTTTTCTGGAGCACGTCTCTAAACGTAAACAAAACTCACCGAATACTAGTCACACAGGCATGATCAATATATCTTTATAATCATTTAAGTGTGTACTTTTAAATTATCTAATTCAAAACTAAAACAAATATTCTGTGTTTATGTAATCTATATAAAAAGAGAGAGATGTCAGGCGTTCTCATTTCAGCTAATTATCTTTTAATGTGACCACGCCCACAGAGAGCGCGCGCTATTCAAACGCAAATTATCTGAAACTTGCCAATGCCCACACAAGCTCGATAAAACACAAAGTTTAATCAGATGTAGGCTACATACCGCTTGTCTGTCGTTTTGCAAGGCTGTGAGGAATAATTCTGGATAATTTACCTCAGAAGTGCGATCCAGCGAGGATTGTCAGTAAGTTTTTTATTCTTAAGTGTTTTGTTCTAATCGCGAATACTGTTTTAATATGAATCGCGTGTCTCTCTCTGTGTGATGAATGAACGGCACGAATTCGCACTGTTGTTGTTACAGACGACATATGAAAGACAACATTTAGTTGACTAGTTTGGGATAGATTATAAAGTTTTTTACTCTAAAATAGACATCAAATAAGCTTTAGTTAACCAGTTTCTGCTCATATGTTAAATATATAACGTTAGAATGTTTTGTCAAAAATAAGCTCATAATCTAAGATGTTATTATAGTGTTTGTTCCAATGTAGACTATATCAAACTAATGAATCCTTAATTTTGAAATATGAATGATAAAATCCAGGCTATAGGCCTACTTTGAAAAATAAAGAAAAACTAGATAGATGTAAAAAAAATCTTAATATTATTGTTTTTTATTAGTGACACATTTGAGGAGAGGATATATTCCAAAACTCTGAAAATACAGTATGAGAATTAACTGCATACTAGAAATGTTTACCTTGGAAATTATACAATTTGAATGTATAAAAAATACCTTTTTTTCCTCTCTGAGAACTCTAACTTTCTAACTCTAACTAATTCTGTAGAATGGTCCATATAGCCTATTTGAACAGGATTTGTTTCCAGGTATGACTATGTACTAAAAATGTGCTTTTGACTTTAATTTATATTTGGATTATATATATATATACACTCACCGGCCACTTTATTAGGTACCCCATGCTAGTAACAGGTTGGACCCCCTTTTGCCTTCAGAACTGCCTCAATTCTTCGTGGCATAGATTCAACAAGGTGCTGGAAGCATTCCTCAGGGAGTTTGGTCCATATTGACATGATGGCATCACACAGTTGCCGCAGATTTGTCGGCTGCACATCCATGATGCGAATCTCCCGTTCCACCACATCCCAAAGATGCTCTATTGGATTGAGATCTGGTGACTGTGGAGGCCATTTGAGTACAGCGAACTCATTGTCATGTTCAAGAAACCAGTCTGAGATGATTCCAGCTTTATGACATGGCGCATTATCCTGCTGAAAGTAGCCATCAGAAGTTGGGTACATTGTGGTCATAAAGGGATGGACATGGTCAGCAACAATACTCAGGTAGGCTGTGGCGTTGCAACGATGCTCAATTGGTACCAAGGGGCCCAAAGAGTGCCAAGAAAATATTCCCCACACCATGACACCACCACCACCAGCCTGAACCGTTGATACAAGGCAGGATGGATCCATGCTTTCATGTTGTAGACGCCAAATTCTGACCCTACCATCCGAATGTCGCAGCAGAAATCGAGACTCATCAGACCAGGCAACGTTTTTCCAATCTTCTATTGTCCAATTTCGATGAGCTTGTGCAAATTGTAGCCTCAGTTTCCTGTTCTTAGCTGAAAGGAGTGGCACCAGGTGTGGTCTTCTGCTGCTGTAGCCCATCTGCCTCAAAGTTCGACGTACTGTGCGTTCAGAGATGCTCTTCTGCCCACCTTGGTTGTAACGGGTGGTTATTTGAGTCACTGTTGCCCTTCTATCAGCTCGAACCAGTCTGGCCATTCTCCTCTGACCTCTGGCATCAACAAGGCATTTCCGCCCACAGAACTGCCTCTCACTGGATGTTTTTTCTTTTTCGGACCATTCTCTGTAAACCCTAGAGATGGTTGTGCGTGAAAATCCCAGTAGATTAGCAGTTTCTGAAATACTCAGACCAGCCCTTCTGGCACCAACAATCATGCCACGTTCAAAGTCACTCAAATCACCTTTCTTCCCCATACTGATGCTCGGTTTGAACTGCAGGAGATTGTCTTGACCATGTCTACATGCCTAAATGCACTGAGTTGCCGCCATGTGATTGGCTGCTTAGAAATTAAGTGTTAAGGAGCAGTTGGACAGGTGTACCTAATAAAGTGGCCGGTGAGTGTATATATATTAGGGTGCATCAAAAAACACAATTCTTGAATTTTGATATGGCTGGGTGTTAAAAGTGTTCCAATATATGTAGAAACAACACATGCAAAATATTTTTCCAGTACATGATGATTTAGGGGTGCCACCACACATCTGTTTTTGTTGGATAAAGTGGTTAACAGTGCTCAATGGTCTCAATGGAGATCTGAGGTAAACAATACTACAGCTCAAGAAAACTGAGGTGATCTTTCGGTTTTAGGTGATCTTTCTGTGTTGGGTAAGTATTACATATGATAAACAATTATACAAAGACACAACTACAGATATGATATGAGTAATAAGTCATTTAAGTCATATTTATAGGTATTTGGTGCTCATTACATCTAGCTAACGTTAGCTAGCAACAGTTTGCTAACCACAGTTAGTTATCTATGTTAGGTAGGCTATTAAGCTTAACATCAACAGTATTTTAGAGTGGACAATCTTATATTCAGAGTATAGATGTCTCATGTTTATTGATAGTAGCATTGTAGTTGTTACACACTGTAAAACCTAACAGTAATATGCACTAAATTAAAATGAGTTCACTGCACTCAAATAATACCGAAACTTGAAGTGGCTTGAATGACTGAAACAAAACTCAAATGGAATGAGTTATAGGACATTTCTAGATCCCAGAATGATAATTGAATAATAGTTGTAAAGTTAAGTTAATTAATCATCAATTAAGTGATGATTGATCATTAGTGATGAACACCTGCTGTTAACAAGCAGAATCACTGAAGGAAAGAGAAACACAATATATACAAGGCTTAAGGTCACCATGATGGAGATCAGCGTTAGCTAGTTGGGCTCTTGACCCCATTTGAGTACAAGTTTTCTTTGACTGCTGTAATTGAGTGTTTATGAAACATTTGTTATGGCACAAAATTCAAGGAAAAGTATTATCGGGTGAAGATGGGCAAGGTTTTGATGATGACAATCATCACTTAATGACTTGATTCACTGATCTCACTCAGTCTAATCTCTGATTAAAAGGGTAACATATTATTAGAAACTGAGATTCTACAGAATAAGAACTAGCAGTGATATGACATAGTATGAAGGATTTTACAGAAAATGTCATTCATTATTGAGACTAACATAGATATCAAGAATCAGCATATGGATCTCAACAATGGTGACCATTAAAAAACGATTCATACTGCAATGCATTGCAGCATGAATCGTTTTTTAATGGTCACCATTGTTGAGATTCATATGCTGATTCTTGATATCTGTGTAACGACGGCCATACACTGTGCGATTTTCATCCGATTTTGAGCCGAATTCTGACTCGTGCAAATCATTTTCGGGTCGGGCCGATTTTCAGCTTTGTCATGCAGTGTTGGTGCAGTGTACAGGGGGAAACGAGAAGTTATTAACCTCTCCCGACAGGCAATCGGATGGTCAGATGAATTTCTGGCATGTCAGAAATGTTGGTCGCTTCTCGTGACTATATCGCACAGTTGAAGCAGAGCTACGAACCGATTGCCCTAAACTCGGTGTTTTTTCCCCTCACTACGCCTGCACGAAAACAGAAGTTTAACCATTTCATCTTTAATGCAGCAAGAAAGAAAACGAAAAGAGGGAGATCTTTAAGTTCCGTAGATATCAAACTAGGTACACATTACTGTTGCTTACCTACAGTTTGTGTTGCAAAATGGATAAACCATATATTACCTACGTCTTCAAGCCACCGATGTGCCTCTTTTATTAATTTGTTAAATGCTCATGTTAAACAAGCTGTTTTTAAAATTGTCTAATTTCTCATTTTCATTGATGACTGATTATTACAGTGTTCGGACATAGACCATCACTATATCACTAGATCACTATTAATTTTAATTATAGGCCTATAATTCATTGTAATTGACCTAAATGTTTTTAGACAATTTTCAATGAGTCGTCAAGCTTCTATCTAATCTTTGCAGCATGTCGATTATGCGGGGATGCCCTATAAAATTATTGCTTGGCAAATGAATTATAATAACCTATAAATTTTATAATAAAAGTAGGTCATCCCTAATAATAAAACAATAATACTAATAATATTTGAATACATACATTGTAAATACTAAATACTCTTGATCAATACTCCATCAATAGCTGATGCTTGTTTTGACAATATCTCTGGATACACAATATCATGTTCCCTTTCGAAAGCTACAGTCGATGCTGCGCTGCTTAGAGCATTGGGAACGTCTTTAATCGTGACCTGCTGTGAATATAGTGTGTAAACACGTCGATGACGTCACCGGCGCGCACCCGCGACACAAGGCTGTAATTAGATGAGCCACAGGTGCATCGTCAGGTCTTTTTGTCTTCAGAGACCTCTCTGTGTTTGGTGTGCAAGCATTTATCTCCTCTCTATCTACTACAGATCTTTGTTAGGAGTTATTTAGTTTATCACTGACAGTGTGCAGATTTTCTCTTTCTCATCTTTCAACGATCTAAGAAGAGTTTAGAAAAAGTTAAAGAGAAAGAGAAATGAGTCAACAGAGAAAGCGCTGTGTCCCTCCATGTTCTCGTCCGATGTCAGAACTGGATACACACGCTTACTGCTTTGTTTGTTTGGGGAAAGAGCATGCTGCCCTTGCGTTTGAGCACGATTGCGAGCACAGTGGAATGTTCACAGTTAAAGTGCTTCGCGTTCGCTTTGCTTATCTCAAAGGGGTAGTACCCGCAATGTGATTGTGGGGCTCGTGCGATCTGGCTGAGGAGCGAGAGACAGATGCGTCCTTTTCGCTTTCTCTCTCTCCAGATCGCGATGTCGTTTTGCCTGACTACCGAAGCGTGCCTCGGCGCTTCTTCGGCTCGGGTAGAGGACATTGAATCTCGTGAGTTCGTCGCCTCCAAGCGTTCCTCCCGCGATGATGAAGGAGAACTGCTCGGGGCGATCGTTCGTCCCATAAAACACTCCCATAAAAAGTTGCATAAAACACTCAAAGCTTATAAATAAAGATTTATATATAATATAAATATGACGTGTCTTTGTGCCCTCGACGTCGACCAATTCGACTATCGCGGGTGCGAAGGCACGCGATTATATGACGCTGCCTCAGATCGGAGAGACGCTCGCGGGTTTTCTCTCCCCTGGGGTCGCATTATCATATGTATTTTCAGCGGGTCATGCTGGTACTGCGCTGTTCACCATGGCGGTTACAGGCATACTAGGCTGATCTTATGAAAGATTTAAACAGCCTATCATTCAGACCGTGTTTGCTTGTCTGATTGATATTTGGCTGTATTTATTGCTTATGAATTATGATAATATGAGAAATCAGATATTCAATGCAATATATCAGATGCTTACTAATCTATTGTCATGGCTGTTCTTTGGTCACGGTTAATTCTGAGGAATTAAATATTGAAAAAGCCATCTAAAAAAAAAAAAAGATGGACTTTTAGAGTACCGCCTCCGAGCACTTCTCTCCTTATTATAAAGCGTGTGAGTGGTTACTCGAGGTGGTGACTCGTGCTGTGGCCAGATTAGAGCTAAACTGCCCTCCTTGAGGATCTCCATGACGTTAATTTGTGCATGGGGAAAACCTTATTTTTCGTGCATCTTTGAGCCCTCTACGTCAATTTATTAGACTATTGTGGGTGCAGGGGCATGTGTTTCACGATGACGCGCCAGGCCGAAGAGACGCTCACGGGCTATCTCTCCTCTGGGGCTCATCGTCATTTAAGTCGTCAGTACTCCCAGCCAAGTCATGTATAATAACATCCTCGCTGGTGGGAGTCAGACTGGTGCTTCTTTACACACTATGGCAGTGTTGCAGGCATATCAAGCTGATCTGATAAAGAAAAGGGGGGCTCAAAGCAGAGTATGGCGGGTTGCGTTCCCCCTCGTGAAGACTGGGGACCGGCTCGTCACTCAGCTCAGCAGCCCTTTCGAAACCACTGTAACATCCTTGCCACCTCTGGTGATTCGGGGGGCAGCGGTTTCCAGCGAAATGTTGAAGGTTCTTTTGTTTTCTGTTATTGCCCAGGACGAAGAACGTTTAACATTCCCCTAACAGGAAGTATTAAAGAGACTTTGGCAGCGTGAAAAGCTACTGCCGGGTATCTCTTTTTGTGTCCTGAAGACAGTAAAAAGGAATGTTGCCCTCCTCGTTTTAACGGTGTGGTTCCCGCTACCATGAAACAGGAATAGGCGCATCTGCTGTCACAAAAATGGGGGACTGCGTCCGTTTTTAGATCTTTGAGGCTTGAACCGTTCCATTAGAACGCTCAAGTTCAAGATGCTAACTATCAAGAAGATCGTATTGTAAATTCAACATCGTGTTTGGGTCTTCACGGTCGATCTTAAAAAGACGCATATTTTTCATATAGAAATATTGCCACAACACTGGATGTTCCTGATGTTTGCTTTGGTGAAGCTTACCATTTCTGGGTCCTTCCATTCGACCTAGCCATGTTACATCGACGATTGGCTCATACTGGCCCAGTCTCAAGAGCTTGCATTTCGACATCTAGATCGATCCTCGCTCATCTTCTCTATATGGGGCTGAGGTGCAACGCCAAGATATGCGTTCACTCTCCTCCCCAGAGGGTAACGTGCTTGGGGGTTAAATGGGACTCTGTCACCATTGGGGGCACAACTGTTCCCCGCTTGTGTCAAGACCATTTTTAAACACCCTAAAGCAACATCTGGCTAGGTCAAGACATTACATAAGTCTCATGGCAGCTGCGTCCACAAGGTTCCTTCTGGGCCTTTTGCACATGAGACCACTTCAGTTGTGGCTCAAAATCACTATACAATCCCCAAGGGCAAATAAAGGCAAGAGCACCCGCTGAGTGCTTCGTGTCCTTTCTAAAAATCCATGTTTATGGTAAGTCACGCGCTGAACACTTCGTGTACTTTCTAAAATCCATGTTTATGGTAAGGGTTACGCGCTGTGGCTTCGTTCCCTTTCTACGTGGTTCAGACCCCGGTTTCTAACCTTGGGTCCCACTCTTGGTGCGTCTTGCCGTCGCAGAATGCTAACGACAGACGCCTCCCTGTCGGGCTGGGTAGCGGTCTTAAGTGGTCGTCCAGCCCAGGGGATCTGGGGAGGCATCATCTTGACTGGCAAATCAATTGTCTCAAGTTGATGGAATATGTATTTCTGGCCCCGAAATATTTTCTCCCTCAGTTGAGAGGCTGTCCTAGTGCAGGGGGATAACACAGCGGCAGTCTCTTACAAAATCACCAGGGATGTCTGCACTCATGCAATCTGAACAGAATAGCGAGGCAGATTTTCTCTGGGCCCAGGAGAAGTTCCTGTCACTCAGGGCAGTGTACATTCCAGGGCATCTGAATGTGGAAGCGGATTTTCTGACCAGACAGAAACTACACACGGGGAATGGAAACTCCACCTGGATGTAGTAAAACAGATCTGGACCAGATTTTATGAAGCAGAGGTGGACCTCTTCGCCTCCCAGCAGACAGCGCAAGGTCCGCTCTACTTCTCTCTGAGTCACCCAGCCCCCCTGGGTCTGGATGCTATGGCGCACTCATGGCCCAAAATGTGCCTGTATGCGTTTCCTCCAGTGGCTCTGCTCCCGGGAGTTCTAGCCAGAGTTCGCCAGTAAGGGTCTTGCCTCTTACTGATTGCGCCGTGTTGGCTGAACAGAGTATGGTTCTCGGAGATAATATCTCTCCTCGACGGCTCGCCATGGGCGATTCCGAAGAGGAGGGACCTTCTGTCTCAGGCGGAGGGCATGAATTCCATCCCAGGCCCGACCTGTGGAACCTTCATGCTTGGCCTCCTATGGGTACCAACTGAGGGACACTGGGCTTTCGCCTACCGTTATTGAGACCATTCTAAATGCTAGGGCTTCCTCCACTAGAAAGAGTTATGCCAACAAATGGGGTGTCTTTGAAAGGTGATGTGTTGTACATAATGCAGATCCAGTCAACTGCCAGATTGCTTCAGTTCTGGATTTCTTGCAGGAAAAATTATCAATAGGCACATGCCCCGCCACTCTCAAGGTTTATGTGGCCGCTCTTTCGGCTTGCCACGCCTTGGTTGACGGGGTGCCACTCGGGAGACATCCTCTGCTCGCTCGCTTCATTCATGGGGCCAGACGACTGAGGCCTCCAGTAAGAACCAAGATCCCTTCATGGGACTTAGCTATAGTCCTCGAGGGTCTGGTTGAGACCACCTTTGAACCTCTAGAAGTCAGGCTCTGTCGATATCACCATCCTGCTTAGACTTTGCTCCAGGAATGGTGGAAGTGATTTTGCGTCCTCATCCTGATTACCTGCTTAAGGTACCTTTTCTCGGCTGTACATCCGGTCACTCTTGAGGCCTTCTGCCCTCCGCCGTTCATGACGCCGGAGCAGGAGTGATCTCACCGACTGTGTCCAGTCCGTGCTCTTAAGACTTACGTCCAGCGCACCAGCCAGTGCCGTATGTCAGAGCAACTATTCGTTTGTTATGGGGGCAGCAACAAGGGTGCTGCTGCCACTAAACATAATGCATAATGCAGACCATGTCATATTAGGTCGGGGATGCTATTGCTCTTGCCTATGAGGCGGGCGACCAAGCTTCGCCAACGGGTCTTAGGGCTCACTCCACCAGAGGGTTCGCCTCCTCTGCTGTCTTGGCAAGAGGTGCTCCCCCTTACAATTTGTTTGTGATGCGGCAGGCTGGTCCTTTCCGCACACATTCATAAAGATTTTATGGTTTGGATGTTCATTACACTCCGGGCTCTCACGTCCTTGAGTTAACGTCACAAGCTTGCTTGCGTTCTTGTGAGCACACCTACACAACCGTAAGGAGTCCAGACACCCTCAAGCACGGCGGCGTGGGCATTCTCGTTCCCAATGCTCTAAGCAGCGCAGCATCGACTGTAGCTTTCGAAAGGGAACGGTCTCGGTTACTTCATTGTAACCTTGTTCCCTGAGAAAGCGGAACGAGATGCTGCGCTACTTTGCCGTGCTGATGATGTCCCAGGACTGCTCTTCAGACAAAATATCCTGACGATGCACCTGTGGCTCATCTAATTATAGCCTCGTGTCGCGGGTGCGCGCCGGTGACGTCACCGACCGAGGCTATATTACCTCCGGGTCGATCCTATCGACGTGTTTACACACTATATTCACAGCAGGTCATGATTAAAGACGTTCCCAATGCTCTAAGCAGCGCAGCATCTCGTTCCGCTTTCTCAGGGAACAAGGTTACAATGAAGTAACCGAGACCGTTCTATTGGCCCAACCCGGCACAGGGGTTTATCACACATATTTCACACGTATAGTGTGAGCAGTCGCAGCTCGATGATCATCGGACCGTATAGTGTGAGCACATAAAACGCGAGGTTTGGCTTTACATCGCATGCGATCTACTCGTTCGGTGTGAGTAGGTAACCTTGCTAAAATCGCACAGACATCGCACAGTGTATGCCCACTTTTAGTCAGCATGGTACCATAGAGGTTTTCAAAATCTGATTGTAACAACAATGGGCCTTACAGCAGAATCAAATTTTTTATAATGAATAATACAAGTTATATATCACCTGTTTAATCAGAGATTATTCTCTAGAAAAGATCAGAAAATCAAGACACCAAATAATGATTCATCATTTCATAAATCATCATCAAAACACAACCACATGCTCATATTTTCTTTTGGATTTTGTGCCATAACAAATGTGTTAATAAACACACAGTTACAGCAACCAGAGGAAACACTGGTGTTATAAAGTCAAGGGTCAAGAGCCCAACACTGGCACTATCAGTGACCACTATCATGGTGTCTTTAAATGAAACTCAATAAATCATCTTCATCTAAACCTCTGTTCATTCACAATAACAACTTCTGTAGACGCATGATAAAACTCAAACTGGCAAATTTTTCGAAATTTCACTAAAGTTCATGTGTTAGGTGGCACCCCTAAATCTCAATGGAATTCCTCAAAACTTTGCAAAAGTCCTTTTTATGTTAATTGGAACAAAATGCAATGCCAGCCAAATTGATATTTTTAAATGAAAAATTCCCATTCAAATTTGATGCACCCTAATATATATATATATATATATATATATATATATATATATATATGTATTTATTTTTGTCCTCGCATTCTTTCTTGTGTGACACACCTGAATGAAAGGCTCATTAGTATGCTGGGTCATTATTATGCAGGGTCATTAGTATGCAGGGTCTTTGTCTTCTCAGGTGTGAATCACAGCAAGTCACGCCCCTGCGCATATAGCCTTTGCAAGCAAAAACTGTTTTACAAAATTTAAATCAATGTATTGTTTTATGTGAATGATTACTACATCCATTACATCCAACTACATCCATTAGTCAAAAGTCTTGTGGACACATGTTAAGTATGTGTTTTGTGGCCTTATTTCAGAAACTTAAATTTTTTGTTTTTTGAATAACCATGCATAAACATTATTCCCTCAAAAATACAAACATGTACATACATGCTGCTCACATATATTTGTAGCCCTATTTGTGCTAAATATAGTGTAATTACACCTTTGCCATTAATATGTTTATAAGCAACTGAAAAAAGCACAAATGTCAGGGCATGTCAAAACATCTCAAGGACCTCAGAAACCCCTTAGACCCCAGAGGGTTAAAGGTGGAGGGAGACAGCCTACGCCCCAACCCGTCTTGCAGGAAGGAAAGCACGGCTCTGATCGAGCAAGATCGGGGGTTCTCCTGGTGAGAACACCAGTCAACGAACAGGTTCCACTTCAACGCATAGAGGCGCCTCATAAAGGGGGCTCTAGCGGAAGTTATGCTATCAACTACCGCTTGGGGTAGATCACCTAGAACCTCTGCGTCCTGTCCAGGGACCAGACATGGACTTTCCAGAGGTCTGGACGCGGGTGCCATAGGGTGCCCCGTCTCTGAGAGAGCAGATCCTCTCTGAAAGGAATGGGCCAGGGAGGGCTGTCGCGAGGAGCACCAGTTCCGGGAACCAGGTCCGGTTGGGCCAGTACGGCGCAACTAACAAGACCGGCTCCTCGTCCTCCCTGACTTTGCACAAAGTCTGTGCAAGAAGGCTCACTGGGGGAAATGCATACTTGCGTTGGCCCAGGGGCCAGCTGTGTGCCAGAGCATCCATGCCGAGGGTCCCCTCGGTCAGGGAATAGAACAACTGGCAGTGAGACGTGTCCGGGGCGGCAAACAGATCTACCTGTGCGGTCCCGAAGCGCCTGAAGATCAGCTGGACCACCTGGAGATGGAGTCGCCATTCTCCCGGTAGCACCTGCTGCCGTGGGAGCTCGTCGGCTGCACGGTTGAGGAGGCCCGGAATAACATGGCACGAAGCGACCTCAGATGCTTCTGACTCCAAGGGAGGAGATGGCGGGCGAGTTGTGACATGCAGCAGGAGCGTAGACCACCTTGATGGTTGATGTACGCAGCGGTCGCAGTGCTGTCCGTATGGACCAGAACATGCTTGCCTAAGTAGCAGCGTTTTGAAGCGGCCTAGCGCAAGATGAACTGCTAACAACTCGAGGCAGTTGATGTGCCAATGCAGTAGAGGCCCCGCTCGCATATGGGAGCAATGGCCGCCTCCGCGACTTCGGGAAGACACAGGGCGACAGGGCCAGCCCGAAGGGTAAGACTTTGTACTGACATGCCCGACCCTTGAACGCAAAGCGAAGAAACGGTCTGTGTCGAGGGAGCATCGAGACATGAAAGTACGCGTCCTTCAGGTCGATCGCTGCAAACCAATCTTGGGGACGGATGCATTTGAAAATGCGTTTCTGCGTAAGCATCTTGAACGGCACCCTGTGAAGGGACCAATTCAGGACACGCAGGTCCAAGATAGGTCGTAACCCACCTCTTTTATTGGGTACAATGAAGTACGGGCTGTAGAAGCCAGTCTTCATGTCGGCTGGAGGGGCCGGCTCGATTGCGTCCTTCGCCAGTAGGACTGCAATCGCTACCCGGTGAAGGCCGGGGGACGCCGAGCGAACTGAATCGCATAGCCTAGTCTGACGTTGCGGATGAGCCAGCGAGACGGGCTGGGAAGCACTTACCAGGCTCCCAGACACCATGCAAGCGGGACCAATGGCATGACAGACGTACCCGAGGTAGGGCAGCGCGGCGGAATGCAGGGACCCGACTCGGACGGCATAGCGGCCCGAAGTGGGGTCTGAGTGTACAACACTAACCTGACTCCACCGACCGGCAGAGGATGAGTGAGACGGCATAGGCGCGGCCTCGAGCACATCAGCTACCGCTGGCGAAGCAAGAGGGGGCAGAGGGTGGCAAGGCATAGCGTCGCACACCGCCAACCTCGCTCTCTTGGGACCCAGAGAGAAAAGCTGCTTTGCTGAGAATTTGGTACCGCTGGTGAGACGCCAGTGGCGGAACAGAATGATTCAACAAAAGTTATCCACCGGCCCTCCTCCGGGGGAGAGCAGCTGTCTCTGGGTCACCCGTCTCAGGGCTGAGAGACGGGTGGTGCCGTCCACCTGCGAAGGCTTAACGTCACAGTAGAGCTGGCTGTGGCGGAGTTTTTTTTTTTTTTTTTTTGCAGGGGACCGACACCCTTGGCGACAAACAGACTGAGGGCCCACCAGTGACTCAGGGAGCACATTGTGGCAAGCTTTTGGTTACCTCAGCCTGCTTTTGCACTAAGGAGAACCGCTGGGCACAGTCTCCAACAGTGTCGCCGAAGGCCACCTTGTGAGATGGGGGCATCGCGAAAACGAACTTTGCCGATGTCTCACACCTATGCAAGGTTAGCCAGGGGGCGCTTCTGGACCACTAGGGTGGACATCATCTGGCCGAGGGCCAGCGCTGTGACTTAAACACGGTCAGTCACCAGGCGCAGCTCAACCCCGACTCAGAACTACCCTCATGCATTATGACTGTTTGGTCACATGCAGGGAAGAGGTGGTCTGCAGTAGCACCACCGTCCCACCACTGAGGGTAGTGAGAGAGGAAAAACTTTCTGCAGCTTTTGGCATTTTTGACACGCCATATTGGCACCAAAATGCTTCCATACTGCAAAAAGGTTTTTCACACACATCCGGGAAGGCATGGGGCGGGGCAAGGCGATTATGCGTTGCACTGCGCCCTCAGCGTAAGCCGGGAAAGCATGGCTGTCAAGTCTGAATCTGATTCAGCATGAGCATGCGCACCATTATAATGGGAGCTCAGCATCATCATTTCCAGAGCATAACAGCACTCTCTCCGATGCAGCGATCGACGTCTAATCATCCCCTGTAGCCCTGAATGAAAATGCTAGGTCCATCATGAGAATGACCAGCATCCCATCCAAAGCTGCCAGGCATGTGAAACAGTGAATGTGGCCATCAACTTGACGGCACACAGCACGCCGATCGCTCAACGTGCAGACGTGATTATGTTCTCACAAGAGAATATAACCACCCACAAACAGAGTCTCACACGTCTGGGATGCGATAGAGGAGTGAGGGGCCCACGCGGATTGGTTACCGGGCGGGGAAGCCCTCACTATAACCCTCTGGTCACCCTGGCTATACGCAGAAGTAGCCTTTTTCTGGTGCACCACAAAAAGAACTAGATCGGGGCATAGGCGAGGGGACTCCACCTCGTTTGAGGCACTCGAGTCTCGACCGCGCATCTAGAGCTCCGAACAACACGCGCTGGGTTGCCGTGACAACCCACGCTGTCAGCTGGCAGCTCGACGGCATGCTGATCACTTAAACCTTAATGAGAAAGGCAAGACGAACAATGTGCCGACGTGGTCATGCTCTCAAAAGAGAACATAAACCACCCACGAGCACAGTTTCAACACACTTAAGCCCAGGCATGTGAAACAGAGATCGTGGCCGTCAATGGGGATAGGAAACGACCGCATCCAGAAACACACGGTTGAATGACGTCTTGAAAAAGACGGAGTGTCAAACCGTGTATGCTCTTTTAGGAAAAAAAACTGCTCTCTCTGGTGCTGATGCACCCAGGGATGACCGCGGCTACACAAACAGGACGATAGTGCAAGCCTGATGTGAGCACTCACATTCTCATTGAAGGCTTAACATTCTGAGCTGTGAAAACAGCTGTTTTGCCGGCTCACTGTGAGATCGCGGCCAGCGCTGTCTGCGCTGTCACACCAACACCAGCTTGAAGAGGCGTTCTCCTGAAGAGCAGACTTGTTTTCTTCTTTAGAAGTTCAACACTGTCAGAAGATTGTAGAGCAGGAATAGTAGAAACGCTCGGCTCCGAAGTGAAAGACAATGTGTGCGTGCTCCCGCTTCCTGTTTATGCCCGCGCTGCGGGGCGGGGCGCGTAACGCTTTCACGCACGCCAACGTTCATTGGCTTGTTCTATAGATACTCGAAGTTGATTGGGCTCCCTGAAGTGATCCCAATTACGTTGTCACGTCGACGTCACGTCGAACGTGAGTGACTGAAAGGGAACCATGTACTTATTCAAAGAACCAGTTTTTTAGTTACCTTTGCACTGCAAACAAGCAGAGACGGTCTCCAAAATGTGTGCAGGACTTCACATGAGTTATGAGGTTTTGCCGACAGTTTAGTTACTAGTTACAAGGTTTAGTCAAAAGTGCTAGTATAAAGTTCAATTCAAGCTCTTATATAAAATATAGGCAAAATAATAATAATGATAACGTTTTAACCGGTATTTTTTTCTAATCAAACTGTTTTCAAAACCATAATGTTACAGACGGAACACATGAACAGAAACGTTAAAATACTGTTTCTGCTCGGAGTGAACCAATTGATTTTCATTTTTATTCCCTGACTTTGAAAGACATTCATGGGAAGTAAAAAAAAAAATCTTGCCACTGTGCCATTTTCTAATCACGATTTTCTGGTTGGCATAAATGAGGATATATGGGCGTCCAAAGCCTAACTGTATGCTGCAGCCAGCTTGGTCTGTCTCCTCCAATCAGTTTGCAGGAAACTGCTGATTATAGGCTATTTAAGAATGACATCATCCCAGAAAATGAATAACCTTATTGGCTTTCATGTCTTCCTCTGGTCAGAGGTCGAGAAACACGCTGTGATGCCGTGCCTACCAGTTGCCTGCTGTGAGCACCATATAACTAACAACACTGGGCATGAGACACTAATTTAGAAACAGATCAGTTGATTAAGGGCTGGCAAAGACATGGGAGGCAGACAGCACCGCCATGCACGGTAAACCCATTTGATTACTGTCATTAGCATCTAATGCAAACCTGTCTTGCTGAAAAACACACACACATACGCATACTTGCACATCTCCGTATACCACACAAGGATCCTTCACATTTTTCCAAGGACCACAGTAGTTAACAGGGTTTGTTTTGATTGCCCAAAATCCTTACCATGTGTGTGAAAAAGGGGAATTGTGGGATATTTTCTTTAGCTGCTGAAGACCATTAAACGACCCACATTGCTTGACTTTCATACAGGAGCAACAAACATATTCTAGGATGGACTCTTCACCTCTAAGGCACTCAGGGTTGATTGAACCTCATCTTTATGCCTGAGTAACTTTCCACTGCATTGACCAGAACCACAAGAGGGGAACAAAACATATGTTCCAAAACCTAGCAAGCTGCCTTGCTGTCTACTGCCTATATAGGCAGACTGATTTTGAACACTCAACATCGATGGCAACCAGACAAAACAGCACTACTGCATGTGGCAAGGTCTTAATAATGTACTTTGTATCATGTTGGTTTCAAAGTAATGACTCTAAAAATACCATGTAGTGTAACCTTGAAGTAAAAAAATTGATAAAACGGAGTTATGTAGCGATGCATACAGGTGTAACAGGTTTTTAAAAGCACATATAGGGTGGGGCCTTGTTTCTGTGCACCACTTGTTGATTGGATGTTGAGATGCGGGCAGATGAGCCTATTCTTGCAAGGGGGAGGGTTTTAGAGGACTAAATGATTGGTGAAGTCCTGAATACGTCAGAGAGAAGTCTTTAATTTCACCAGAAGTTCCAGGTATGATATTTTGATACAAATGATGAGGTAAATAAATAGATACATGGATGAAACAAATATAAATATGAACATCATTGTAGAGATGTATTGAAGTCATTGTTTGATTTTTTAGTTTACTCTTTTTATTGATGTTTTTCCAATCAGAGAGTTCTTCCAATAAAAGACAGACAGTACAGTGTTTGTTTTGACATATAGACCAAGGAATACAGATGAAATTAAGCAGAAGTATTTCTTACTCCCTGATTCAACAACAACAACAAGAAACAAAGGGATTATAAATGGTTGCTTCCAAACATGCTAGTATATTACAAAACAATACAAGAAAGAATAATATTAATGTGTTATGCATGTACAATGTGGTATCAATATAAATATAGTACAGCAAAAACTGTAAATATTACTAAGAAAATAAATAAAGAAAAAAAAAACACAAAGAACAAACTTTGCACCTTTTTTAAACAATCACTGCCAGCTGTCAAGAAAACAAATACAATATATTTCCCTTTTTTATGAACTCTGTTTCTTAATCAAAAAGGGACGAGAGAGAGGACAAAATCAGCAAGGGTCAAAGCGAAGGAGTGGTTACGTAAAGGGTTGTTCATAGGAAAGTTATTATTTGTACAAAAGAAAAGGTTGCCAAATCATGTGAAATTGTTCTGTTCTGCCAATCATTGTAAATCAAATTTTTTCTATTTGAATACACTGCAACAGGTCGTGCATCCAGTGAAAGTAGCTGGGTGGAAGAGGATTTTTCCAGTTCAACAGTATAAGCCTTTTGGCAATTATTAGGCAAAAAGCTAAAGCGTTTGACTGTAAAGATGATAAGGACACCTTTGCAGGATTAAGACCAAATAGTACCACTAAAGGGCACGGTTCAACATCTAATATAAAAACGTCAGAAATTGACTTAAAGATTGATGTCCAGAAAGAGGTCAACGCTGGGCAAAGCCAAAAAGTATGGTAAAGAGTAGCCGGGGCTTGTAATTGTTTGATTTATTTAAATAAAAATGTTAATGCATTCTAAAATAAATGGATAGATTTAAACCAAAGAAATGAACATCATGTCATAGACCCAGATGTAAAATTTATGTTTGGGGTTAGCATGCTGCTAAGCTAATAATGTTATTGTCAAACAAGCATAACCAATACACGGAACACAGACACGATAGGTCAAATAGCAAATATTAATATTAATCAAATATTTTAAAATAATTAGACTATTTGGTGAAATATTTTCAATATTTGGGAATACTTTCTCAATAAAGGTTACATGATAAGGTTCAGTCACAAGAATGTGTGCAAAAAAAACTTGACAGTGTCTATTGTCAGAAGTGTACAGATGTCTGAAGCATAGTTTAAAGTCAATTCAAAACAAGCAGCTTTCTGTTGGTCAGTGAGCCAAAATAAACATTTGTGAAATTTGCGTGGGGATTTTCACATGAAATTCCTGGTCGTGCAGATACCTATTCCAATGAGTGATATTCACCCATGGAATTAGCAGAGCAACTGTAAATGTGACCGCATGTTAAGAATTTAGTTCAAATAACATATCTTTTGGACAGGTTTAATGTAAGAAGCACACCTATGATGTCTTAGCTGTCTTGGTTTGGTTTGAAGAGACAGACACAAGAAGAGAGCAGTCTGTGAGTGGGCGCTGAGCAAGCGTGATTGTCACAGTGTCTGGTGGTGTTCCCTTGTTTATCACTAGAGGTCCTCATTCTCACGGTGTCCTTCACATTGACTTCATTTCCCAGCATTCTGTCTGTCACTGTCACTCATCAGTTCATTGCACTCAGCTGTTCCCCGTCATTATTGTTCCCAGCTGTTCTGTGTTAGTCTTGTTAGTCATGTGTATAAATACCCTGTCTGTGTTAGTTCATGTCACGGAGTCATTGTATTATGTCACATGTCAAGTTCAAGGTTGGTTCTAGTCTGTTCTTGTTTGTATTGTTATTTTGTTACCTGATGGATTAAATGGTTTTCGACACTGAAATGGATGACTACGATTCTGATTATCTGGATTACGACTCTTGCATGGATGACGATTCTTTGGACTGCCCTGACTATCATGTTGCTGCATTTGGGTCCACTCAATTCTCCGCTAGCGATCGTGACAGTGATAGAATCTCTTATTCCTACAGAAAAAGAAATTAAACAGCAGGAACAAAGTGTAGTTTTATAGCTAACTACTTAAAACAGTTAATTACATATGGCCGACGATGCAGAATCTTTTTCGGCAGGCCAGTCTGTGAACAAACTCTGAGGTTTTTCGCAAGCTGCCTATTTTACCTTCTCCTCTGGGCCCGCTGGCACACACAGCAATACTATACATTGACAAGTTCTCCCAAGTCACAGAGCCAAAAACACACAGAGCATGGACAAGAGTCTGCCAGTGCCTGGGAATAAAAGAGCCCTTGACCAGGTTCACCCCTGCCGCTCATCACAGGCTACTGGGTAAGAGAGAAACTCTCCGGATGGAGCGAGGCCCTCTCTGTGCTGCTTAACCGACACAGCCCATACTTCCGAATTGCATGATAAACTGCCAGACCAAAAATACTGTGCTGTTTTTACAGTCTATCTGTGTGGGGTGTGAAGAGACTCAGTGTATGTGGACAGAGTTCATATAAAAGTGATTTTGTTTCTCAGCCTCATTGCTTTCAGCAATAGTTTAACCTCTCGCAGATTCCCATTAAAGATATTGGGACAGAGCTCAAGAACTCATAAACAATGACATTATATATATTCAGATTTATATTTGTATTTGTGGACTTTTAGTTAGCTTTTCCTTGTGTCCTACATTTGTTTGTTCCCTGTTGTGTTGTATTTTCTCCTGTGGACTGTTTTATTGTTGAATTATATTCTTTTTTTTATATATTTTTTTATATATTGACAATGGTTGGTATTATATTCTCATCCCCTCTTCCTTGCCTTCACCATATTTATATACTGTATAGTAATCGAGTCCACTGGAGGCAAGCTTGGAGAACCCAAATGCAGTTCATTTAAAACATTCTCAAACGATTCAAAAACAAAAGCATGGCACTTTAAAAATAAACATGAAAACTAACCTGACAGTGCTTACACAAACAATACTTTAATAACATGACAAGACAGGAAACATCACTGTCAGGAAACATCACTGTCATGAAACAAGAACCAAAAACCAAAACTACCCATGACTGACATATATATATATATATATTAGTCATGGTCAAAATTGATGGCACCCCTGGTAAATATTATCAAAACTGGCTGTAAAAAATTAACCCTGCATTGTTTATCCTTTTGATCTTTCATTAAAAAAACTAGCAAACCTTTCTAACCTTTCATTGAAGTAAAAGAATTGAAAGTGGGGGGGAAATCACATTATGAAATAAATGTTTTTCTCCAAAACACGCTGGCCACAATTATTGGCACCCTTTTATTAAATACTTTTTGCATAGGAGTCTTCTCCTATAATGCCTGATAAGTTTGGAGAACACCTGACCTGAGATCAGAGACCATTCCTCCATACAGAATCTCTCCAGATCCTTCAGATTCCCAGATCCACGTTTGTGCTTCTCCTCTTAAGTTCAGCCACTCATCAGGTCAGGGAACTGGGACGGTCATGGCAGAAGCTTCATTTTGTGCTCCGTAACACATTTTTGTGTTGATTTTGATGTTTGTTTTGGATCATTGTCCTAATGGAAGATCCAACCACGGCCCATTATAAGATTTCTAGCAGAAGGCGTCAGGTTTTGATTTTTTATCTGTTGATATTTGATAGAATCCACGATGCCATGTATCTGAACAAGAAGTCCAGGACCTCCAGCAGAAAAATATGCCCACAACATTAAAGATCCAATGGTATATTAAATTGTACACATGGGGTACTTTTTATCCTTGTGCGCACCAAACCCATCTAGTGTGTTTGCTGGCAAAAAGATCTTTTTTTAGTTTCATCTGACCACAGAAGCCTGTGCCGTTTGAAGTTCCAGTCGTGTCTGACAATTGAATTTGCTGGAGTTTGTTTTTGGAGGAGAGAGGAGGATTTTTCTTGAAACCCTCCCAAACAACATGTGGTGATGTATGGGTTGTTTGAGTTTTTTTAATAGGCTTTCTGACCCCCAAGACTCAACCAATCTCTGCAATTCTCCATCTGTGATCCTTGAAGAGTCTTTGGCCACTCAAACGCTCCTCCTCACCGTGCATTAAGGCAATATAGACACACGTCCTCTTCCTGGCAGATTCGTAACATCTTTAGATGATTGGAACTTCTTAATTATTGCCCTGATGGTCAAAATGGGGATTTTCTTACAGCCACTTTCTATTTTGTGATGCTCAACAATCTTTTAAAGGGGTCATATAATGCCATTTTCGTAGAAGCTAATATAATTCTTTAGGGTCTAAATTAAAAGTTTGTAATATACTTTAATTAAAAATTCTCATTAGTATTGTAAGAAAACACTTACACTCACCGGCCACTATATTAGGTACACCTGTCCAACTGCTCGTTAACACTTAATTTCTAAGCAGCCAATCACATGGCGGCAACTCAGTGCATTTAGGCATGTAGACATGGTCAAGACAATCTCCTGCAGTTCAAACCGAGCATCAGTATGGGGAAGAAAGGTGATTTGAGTGACTTTGAACGTGGCATGATTGTTGGTGCCAGAAGGGCTGGTCTGAGTATTTCAGAAACTGCTAATCTACTGGGATTTTCACGCACAACCATCTCTAGGGTTTACAGAGAATGGTCCGAAAAAGAAAAAACATCCAGTGAGCGGCAGTTCTGTGGGCGGAAATGCCTTGTTGATGCCAGAGGTCAGAGGAGAATGGCCAGACTGGTTCGAGCTGATAGAAGGGCAACAGTGACTCAAATAACCACCCGTTACAACCAAGGTGGGCAGAAGAGCATCTCTGAACGCTCAGTACGTCGAACTTTGAGGCAGATGGGCTACAGCAGCAGAAGACCACACCGGGTGCCACTCCTTTCAGCTAAGAACAGGAAACTGAGGCTACAATTTGCACAAGCTCATCGAAATTGGACAATAGAAGATTGGAAAAACGTTGACTGGTCTGATGAGTCTCGATTTCTGCTGCGACATTCGGATGGTAGGGTCAGAATTTGGCGTCTACAACATGAAAGCATGGATCCATCCTGCCTTGTATCAACGGTTCAGGCTGGTGGTGGTGGTGTCATGGTGTGGGGAATATTTTCTTGGCACTCTTTGGGCTCCTTGGTACCAATTGAGCATCGTTGCAACGCCACAGCCTACCTGAGTATTGTTGCTGACCATGTCCATCCCTTTATGACCACAATGTACCCAACTTCTGATGGCTACTTTCAGCAGGATAATGCGCCATGTCATAAAGCTGGAATCATCTCAGACTGGTTTCTTGAACATGACAATGAGTTCGCTGTACTCAAATGGCCTCCACAGTCACCAGATCTCAATCCAATAGAGCATCTTTGGGATGTGGTGGAACGGGAGATTCGCATCATGTCTTCTGACAAATCTGCGGCAACTGTGTGATGCCATCATGTCAATATGGACCAAACTCCCTGAGGAATGCTTCCAGCACCTTGTTGAATCTATGCCACGAAGAATTGAGGCAGTTCTGAAGGCAAAAGGGGGTCCAACCCGTTACTAGCATGGGGTACCTAATAAAGTGGCCGGTGAGTGTATTTTACCTGGTCAAATGCAGCTCTGTTTTCAGCACGCCGTTTCAGTGCATGTGCCTTTAAATGATAATGAGCTTCGATCACCCCGCCCCTCTGTTCCACAGTCTATGCTCTGTTCTGTGCGTACATGTTTGTAACACAATAACCATAACGCGTTGTTCATTATAAACGTGGGATTATGAATTTTATACAGAACGTCGTACATAGAAAACATGCCATAATGTACCCTGAGTGTAAACATTAGCCGCATTTATTGTGAAGCTAGCGATTTGCAAAGATTAATATAAATATAAAAAGGTTAATAAAACAATACACTCACTTAAGTTCTTCTCGAGGTGCAGGAACACGAATAGTTGGTATCGATTCCTTTTTTCAGGAGCAGCTTCTTAGCAAAACTAGCTTTATACCTAAAGTAGTCTGGTGTGAAATGACTCACGCAAACATGAAAGCATTGACGTTGATCGTGGGGAATATTCCCTTCGAAAACAAACTCAGCCACTGCGTCTTCAGCGGTTCGGATTTAGGAACATTAAAATGACTGTTGTGTTCCTTATTGCACCCAAGAACAGAACACCACAATCGCTTAGACTCCATTCTGCTCAGTGACAGTGCTCCAGTGTACATTTCGGCACAACACCGGTCCGCGCATGCATGATTGACAGCTCACTCACGAGCGAGGGCGTGGGAGGGGCGTGCGAGCTTGTGACGTCATAGGCTCGAACGGCTCGATTTGAGGCAGGGGAAAACATATAAGGAAATTAAAACAAAACCACTGGATGGATTTTTATCATTATATGATGCTTGTGTACAGACACTGCCAACACACATTTCAGTACAATCAACTTGTAAAAGTGCATATACCATTATATGACCCCTTTAATGCACATCAGAACTAAATTCTTTGGTTTTACTCATTCTGATGAATGATTAAGGGGATTTGGCCTTTGTGTTTCCTCATATTTAAACTCCTTTCAAACAAGAAGTCATGCCTGGACAATTTCATGTTCCTAGTCACCCTGGTGTGCTAAAAAAGGTAAATATTAATGGGAATATACTTCAGAGATATTTCACTCTTAAAAAATTTTAGGGGTACCAATAATTGTGGCCAACTTGTTTTGGAGAAAACCATTTATTTCATTATGTGATTTCCCCCCACTTCCAATTATTTTACTTCAATGAAAGGTTAGATTTTTGACAATTTTTTGAATGAAAGATCAAAAAGATAAACGATGCAGATTTATTTGTACAGCCAGTTTTGACCATATTTACCAGGGGTACCGTTAATTTTGAGCACGACTGTAAGATGCTTGTGCTTTAGATTAAGTTTCGGGAGCAAACTGATTTCAGTTACAAGACAGTTTTTGCTGGAATCATTCAGCTTTCAGGATGCACTGCAGAAAAGTTCCTTTGTCAGAGGTACTTTGAGAATCCCCCCACAGACAGAGACGTAGTCACATATCATCATCTGAGCAACCACTGTGTCCTCCTTGTTATCAGCCTCTATCTCCTTGTTTACAAAAAAGCCCCTCTCAACCGTTGCTTGGCCATGGGAGAGGAGCAGAAGTTTCCTGGAGAAAGTCCAGAGTTCAGGGTAGGATTGATGGAGGAGCCCATGCAAGAAAACGTCCAGTCTTGTACGCATCGGTTGGAAGGACTAAAATAATTCATCTTTTGCCTCCAGAGACAAGAAATTTCTAAATTGCTGGACAATCACATCACCTGTCGTGAAACAGATTAACACAAAATAATTAAATAAATCAAAATCAATGTAATGAAAAAGTTTAGACCGACAAACCTAAAAAAAATAAATAAATAAAAAAAAAAATCACATTAAGTTAAGTGTGACTGTACATTCTGCTAGACTTCTAAATCTTAAAGGGATAGTTCACTTTGAAATTAATTTTTGATATGTTTTAGCTTACCTCCAGTGCATCCAAGATGTAGGTGTCTTTGTTTCCACAGTATCTTCAATTTTGATAATTTTAGGTAAAACCGTTGTTGTCTGTCAGTCATACAATGGAGGTGAAGGGGGTCCACCTCAAAGAGCAGTCAAAATTAAACATTATTTAATGACTCGTAAATGTAAGTACACATTGATGCCCTAAGACACGAAACGAGTGGTTTTTTTGAGAAAACGAACAGTATTTATATCTTTTTTATCTCGTGTAAGCATATCCACATCCAACTGATCTGAGAGCAGGGCGCTTCGGTCTGCGCATGCGTACGGCGTTCGCCGGAATGCCCCGGAAGGGCTCCCTCGCGCGTGTTTACGTCACTCATTAACTACGTTTACATGCAGCCAATTTTCGGGTTATGGTCGGGTTAAGGTCACTATTCGGGTTTCTGAAACATTAGGAATAACCCGTTTACATGCGTGAGCAGAGAGAGTTTCTCCTGTATACATGGAATTGCAATATCCCGATGTAAACAGCGACGCACGGTTAGCGTCTGGACGTACGGACAACCTTAAGACGCAATATGCGTCATTTCCGATTCTTCTTCCTGTAACCAAAGACGACAACAACAGCAGCATGCGGATAATGAATAGTTCGGGGCAGATAGCGATCGCCCTTGTTTGCGCTTTGATGCTGGTAACGTTACTGACCTCGCTCCAAACGTATGCTGTGCTTCGTCTCGCCATGTTTACTTCCGGTATACTGCACGCGGGTTTTTTGTATGCACTGAGAAGTTCCTCTACTCAAAAGACCAAGATTCCTTGCGAATAGAACATGCGCAGTGGGGACAATCACTATGGGGATATCCCGATACGCGTTTACATGACCAAAAATTCGGGTTAGAAAAGGGGTACCCCAGGTATAATATCCCGGTTTTTAAAATCCGGGATATGAGCATATTCGGGTTTTTGCCGGTGTTTACATGGCCGTTCGCGACCGGGTTATTGCTAATATCCCGGTTTTGAACGGGTTATTGGCTGCATGTAAACGCAGTCATTGTTTACGCAGAGATTTCGGAAGTTTTACCTTACACTGTGAAGATCTAAACATTTTTAAACATCCCGGATAAGCACAATTTCGTACCATTTTAATTAGCCGTCTTAAACTACAATGTCAGTTCAGCGTAAACAATGAATGACGTAAACACGGGAGGGAGCCCTTCCGGGGCATTCCGGCGAACGCCGTACGCATGCGCAGACCGAAGCGCCCTGCTCTCAGATCAGTTGGATGTGGATATGCTTACACGAGATAAAAAAGATATAAATACTGTTCGTTTTCTCAAAAAAACCACTCGTTTCGTGTCTTAGGGCATCAATGTGTACTTACATTTACGAGTCATTAAATAATGTTTAATTTTGACTGCTCTTTGAGGTGGACCCCCTTCACCTCCATTGTATGACTGACAGACAACAACGGTTTTACCTAAAATTATCAAAATTGAAGATACTGTGGAAACAAAGACACCTACATCTTGGATGCACTGGAGGTAAGCTAAAACATATCAAAAATGTATTTCAAAGTGAACTATCCCTTTAAGTACCAGCAGAGATGCCTCCTGACAATTGGTGACCATGCAGAAACCTCTGAACAACTCCTTTCATTCTTTCATAGCACAAGTCGGGGTCTGAGAACATGTTCGTTGGGTCCAAACATGCCATCTGCCTCACAATGGTGTACTTCAGTGGGCTCTTGTCTTGCATTTTCTTGACAATGTTAGTCAAACAGTCCATGCAGTCCTTTCTAAATGCCAACACACTGAGCTTACCTACGCTGCTGTTGGGGCTACTCTGGAGTTCCTAACAGGAAGAGGGGAGGAGGGCCTGTGAGACTGACTAAAAGTTTTATGCAAAAATAAAGTTGATTTCCTGTACCTTAACCATTGTTTGATATTTGACACCTCTGCCTTTGGATTAGGAGCAGAAGCCGTCCTAAAGGTAATGTCCACATCCTTTAAGCGAGCCCTTGCTTCCTTGGCAGTTGTGTCCAGTTTGACCATTTGCAGTGCTGTGATGTCATTAATGATCTCTGCCTTGATGAACCTCTTCAGCAAGCTCTGAGAACATATACAGTACAACATGTCTACATATTTAAATAACAATACAAATAAATAAAAAAAAGTGTTGGAGGGGAATTGTTGAATTAAAATTGAAATTTCATACACTTTATCTATCCATGGCATATTACATTTACCTTCATGAGAATAGCCAGATCTTTACTGATGAATGGCATCACAGGCTCATCTGTCTGATATTTTGTCAAAAAGGTGGTAAAGGTCCTAGAGACAGCCATGAAGAAATGCAACTTGGCCACTATGAGAGGGTCATTCCGTGCCTCTGCAAGTGTATCATAGGATGATGTTCTAGGGTTTGGAAGTTTTTCTGTGTCACTGCATCCACATACATCACAATCATTGGCCATATTGTAATAGCCCTGTCAACGACGGGTAGGTTTTCTATCCAGCAATGCCCACAGAACGATAGGGGAAACACAGATGTCTTGGTCAAAGTGCAGAAATCTTCTCTTCTAGCAGGGGTATTATGAAAGAGTGTATGCAATGCCCTGAGCACTTTCTCCAGCTGCCAGACACTGAAGCCACCTTTGAAGGCATTGTGGAGCGTGTGAAGCCCACAGCTTCCCACCACAATAAGCTGGGCACTTCCAAATGCCTCTGCATGTTCCTGTTGGAGCGTTGAAAAAAACTTCCAGTTGACATTTGGTCCATCCATTGAGATATAAATCATATTTCTCAGGTCAAGCTGCTGCACACACTCCTGGAAATGAAAACACGCAGACATTAGCCATACAACAGTCAACATCTCATTTCTGACACCACCACTTCAGATTAATGTCAGACTGGAGAGGATAACAAATTATTAATACTATTTCACAAATTAAGAAACATGAGCCATCCCTATAGCCATAGTGTACAGTGCTGCTCATGAGTTTATGAAACCATGCTAAAGAGGAATACAAATAAATCTTTCTTATTAAATTGATCTTAATGCCTTAATAAAAAATAAAAAATCCAACCTTTAAGGACACCAATTTTCTTTTGTGAATGAATAATGTAAATACTGTAAATTAATAAATAAAACGTTCTTCCTTAAAATACAGGGGGCATAAGTATAGACACCCCTATGTTAAATTCATTACATATTGGCAGGTAAACACCAGACTCTACTACCATTCTAAAACTCAATTTGCCTGTTTTTAATACATTTTTCATTTTAACTTGTCTAATTAACGTGTAGTGCCCTATCCATAGTGGTTATTCACTTGACAAATCAGTAAAGCTTAAATTATATGATACACAAAATATACAAGAGGTTAGTTAATGTATTTATGGCAGACTTACTTTGAAATGCTGAAGTAGGTCCTGGGCAGTTGCATGGCCCATGAACTGTGCTCCATAGAACCTTGACTGGACGTGGTCATTTAACCAATAACGCACATGCAAGTCCATTTGTTTGCTTTTGGTTGTCTGGTTCAGTGTCTCGTCGAACATAATTACAAACGCACTGCATTTTTGAACTTCGGTGATGAGCTCTTTTTTTATATATGGCGCCAATCCAAATTTAGCTACATATCTGGTCTTGTCTTTTCCACAGGTAAATGACTGTACAAGCCCGGAATCTGGAAACATTGCTTTGAACACTTCTTCAACCCCGTCATTAGACCTGTATGAATTGTGGCTTGTAACAGTCCTCAGCACCCAAATCACCTCTGCTCGGAGTGTTGACGTAGAGCCACAAATTGCGTGGAGGTCAGCTGGCATTGTTGGCTGTGGATTTCCCATCATGACATCCTGCGTTGTAGCGTTGACATCGTTGGAAATGTTGGAACAGAAGCTAGCAATGGCGGGCTGCTGGCGTGCCTTTACATAGTCTCTTGTGTTTTTTGCTCTGTACGTGCGATTCCACCGCTCTGAGCCCCATTGTCCCAAGTTTGAAACTCTTCCGACACAAAATGCAGTTCGCTTCATAAATATTTCCAGGCACCGACCTTAACCAAGAATACTCTTCTTTTTCAAGCCATTTGTAATTGAACTTGCATTTCCCCATATTTCTAAGTGGCTATCAACCATTGCTATATTACCTGTGGCGAAATTACGAATCCCGCCATGCCAAGACCTGCCCACGAAGCAGCTCGATTGGTTAAGGTTAGGTTAGCCGATTGGTCAGGGGATGGGTCATGTACAAATGAGGTTACATTACCTAGTAAAAAATATTCGACCTGGCTGGCAGAACGATTGCCTGCATCTTTGCGGTGACGTGACAAACATATTTAAGACCTATCCAATCTGAATTTAAGACAATTTAATACTTTTTAAGGCCTTATTTTTAGGAAAAGTGATTTAAGACTTAATACTTTTTAAGGACCCGCGGCCACCCTGTTCATTAACATTTTCATTTTAATGTAATTCATTACAGAACAAGTTACTTTAAAAACAGTACTCAAATTCACAAAATGAAAACAATTGAACAAGCAAGTAGTGTGTGTGTGTCCAGATAGCCGCCAGAAAAGAAAGGGTAATTGAAAACGCTCGTCAGAACAGTTTATTTTCTGGAATGGTTAGGCGTGAAGAGATGTTTGAATCAAGAATCATCAACGCAATTATCGGATTATTAAGTTGGCTTGGAAAAGCCAACTTACTGAAATCCTATTTAAACTTATTAAGTTGGCTTGGAAAAGCCAACTTACTGAAATCCTATTTAAACTTATTATTAAGTTGGCTTGGAAAAGCCAACTTACTGAAATCCTATTTAAACTTATTAAGTTGGCTTGGAAAAGCCAACTTACTGAAATCCTATTTAAACTTATTATTATTCTTCTTCTTCTTCTTCTTCTTATTTTTCTTACCCAAAAAATTCTGACTCTAACTCGTCCTAGAGCTTTAACTCTACAAACTCCAAACTCGGGTCAGACCTTCAGACTGTTCTGACTCGGTGTGCTATATCTTTTCAAACTGATTTGACTTTCAGATTTCTTAAAAATTAATATTAAAAATCATAAAAATCCCATTGACTTTCATTGCAACAGTTCAAATTGAGCCAAGACTACGGTGGCCCAGTAGTGAACAACACAAAAACTCAAATCTAAACTCCCTGAAGCCCTAGATTCAATTAAACTACCATTCTATATGTACTAATGAACTTTATCTATCTATCTATCTATCTATCTATCTATCTATCTATCTATCTATCTATATATCTATCTATCTATCTATCTATCTATCTTTCTAACTTATCTTTCTTTCTTTCTAACTAATCTTTCTTTCTTTCTACCTAATCTTTCTTTATTTCTTTCTTTCTTACTAATCGATCTTTCTTTCAAACTAATCTTTCTTTCTTTCAAACTAATCTTTCTTTCTTTCTAACTAATATTTCTTTCTTGCTAACTGATCTATCTTTCTTTCTTTCTAACTAATCTTTCTTTCTTTCTAACTAATCTATCTTTCTTCTTTCTAACTAATCTATCTTTCTTTCTAACTAATCTACCTTACTTTCTTTCTAACTAATCTATCTTTCTTTCTAACTAATCTATCTATCTTTCTTTCTTTCTAACTACTCTATCTTTCTTTCATTCTAACTTTTCTTTCTTTCTAACTAATCTATCTATCTTTCTAACTAATCTCTTTCTTTCTAACCAATCTTTCATTCTTTCTTTCTTACTTTCTTTTATTCTTTCTTTCTAACTAATCTATCTTTTTTCTTTCTAACTAATCTTTCTTTCTTTCTAACTAATCTATCTTTCTTTCTTTCTAACTAATCTATCTATCTTTCTTTCATTCTAACTAATCTTTTCTTTCTTTCTACCTAATCTCTATCTTTCAAACTAATCTATCTTTCTAACCAATTTTTCTTTCTTTCTTTCTTTCTTTCTTTTTTTCTAACTAATCTATCTATCTTTCTTTCTAACTAATCTTTCTTTCTTTCTAACTAATCTTTCTTTCTTTCTAACTAATCTATCTTTCTTTCTTTCTAAATAATCTATCTTTCTTTCTTTCTAAATAATCTATCTTTCTTTCTAACTAATCTATCTATCTATCTTTCTTTCTAACTAATCTATCTATCTTTCTTTCTAACTACTTTATCTTTATTTCTAACTAATCTATCGTTCTTTATTCCTTTCTTTCTTTCTTACTAATCTATCTTTCTTTCTTTCTAACCAATCTATCATTCTTTGTTTCTTTCTAACTAATCTTTCTTTCTTTCTAACTAATCTATCTATCTTTCTTTCTAACTAATCTATCTTTCTTTCTTTCTAACTAATCTATCTTTTTTTTCTAACTAATCTATCTATCTTTCTTTCTAACTAATATATCTTTCTTTCTTTCTAACTAATCTATCTTTCTTTCTTTCTAACTAATCTATCTATCTATCTATCTTTCTTTCTAACTAATCTATCTCTTTCTTTCTAACTAACTAGTCTTTCTAACTAATCTATCTTTCTTTCTTTCTTTCTAACTAATCTATGTTTCTTTCTTTCTAACTAATCCATCTTTCTTTATATCTTTCTTACTAACTAATCTATCTTTCTTTCTAACCAATCTTTCTTTCTTTCTTTCTTTCTTTTTTCATTCTTTCTAACTAATCTATCTTTCTTTCTTTCTAACTAATCTATCTTTCTTTCTAACTAATCTATCTATCTTTCTTTCTAACTAATCTATCTTTCTTTCTTTCTAACTAATCTATCTATCTATCTATCTTTCTAACTAATCTATCTTTCTTTCTAACTAATCTATCTTTCTTTCTAACTAATCTATCTATCTTTCTTTCTAACTAATCTATCTTTCTTTCTTTCTAACTAATCTATCTATCTATCTATCTTTCTAACTAATCTATCTTTCTTTCTAACTAATCTATCTTTCTTTCTTTCTAACTAACTAATCTTTCTTTCTTTCTAACTAATCTATCTTTCTTTCTTTCTTTCTAACTAATCTATGTTTCTTTCTTTCTAACTAATCTATCTTTCTTTCTAACCAATCTTTCTTTCTTTCTTTCTTACTTTCTTTCTTTCTAACTAATCTATCTTTTTTCTTTCTAACTAATCTATCTATCTTTCTTTCTAACTAATCTTTCTTTCTTTCTAACCAATCTATCTTTCTTTCTTTCTAACTAATCTTTCTTTCTTTCTTTCTAACTTATCTATCTTTCTAACTAATCTATCTTTCTTTCTTTCTAACTAATCTATCTTTCTTTCTAACTAATCTATCTTACTTTCTAACTAATTTATCTTTCTTTCTTTCTAACTAATCTATCTTTCTTTTTTTCTAACTAATCTATCTTTCTAGCTAATCTATCTTTCTTTCTATCAAATCCATCTTTCTTTGTTTTTTAAATAATCTATCTTTCTTTATTTCTAACTAAGTTATCTTTCTTTCTAACTAATCTATCTTTCTTTCTAACTAATCTATCTTTCTAACTAATCTATCTTTCTTTCTAACAAATCTCTTTCTTTGTTTTTTAACTAATCTATCTTTCTTTCTAACTAATTTATCTTTCTTTCTAACTAATCTATCTTTCTTTCTAACTAATCTATCTTTCTTTCTTTCTAATCTATCTTTCTTTCTTTCTAACTAATCTATCTTACTTTCTTTCTTTCTTTTTAATTAACTTTCTTTCTTTCTTTCTTTCTAACTAATCTATCTTTCTTTCTTTCTAACTGATCTATCTTTCTTTTTCTTTCTAACTAATCTATCTTTCTTTCTTTCTAACTAATCTTTCTTTCTTTCTTACTAATCTATCTTTCTTTCTTTCTAACTAATCTATCTTTCTTTCTTACTAATATTTTTTTCTTTCTTTCTTTCTAACTAATCTATCTTTCTAACTAATCTTTCTTTCTTTCTTTCTTTTTAATTAACTTTCTTTCTTTCTTTCTTTCTAACTAATCTATCTTTCTTTTTCTTTGTAACTAATCTATCTTTCTTTCTTTCTAACTAATCTTTCTTTCTTTCTTACTAATCTTTTTTTCTTTCTTTCTTTCTAACTAATCTATCTATCTTTCTTTCTTTCTTTCTTTTTAATTAACTTTCTTTCTTTCTTTCTTTCTAACTAATCTATCTTTCTTTCTAACTAATCTATCTTTCTTTTTCTTTCTAACTAATCTATCTTTCTTTCTTTCTTTCTAACTAATCTATCTTTCTCACTAATCTATCTATCTTTCTTTCTTTCTTACTAATATATCTTTCTGTCCTTTTTTCTTTCTAACTAATCTATCTATCTTTCTTTCTTTCTTACTAATCTTTTTTTCTTTCTTTTTTTCTAACTAATCTATCTATCTTTCATTCTTTCTTTCTAACTAATCTTTTTTTTCTTTCTTTCTAACTAATCTATCTTTCTTTCTTTCTAACTTATCTATATTTCTTTCTTTCTTTCTTTCTTTCTTTCTTTCTAACTAACTAATCTATCTTTCTTTCTTACTAATCTTTTTTTCTTTCTTTCTTTCTAACTAATCTATCCTTCTAACTAATCTTTCTTTCTTTCTTTTTAATTAACTTTCTTTCTTTCTTTCTTTCTAACTAATCTATCTATCTTTCTTTCTACCTAATCTATATTTCTTTTTTTCTTTTTAATTAACTTTCTTTCTTTCTTTCTTTCTAACTAATCTATCTTTCTTTCTTTCTAACTAATCTATCTTTCTTTTTCTTTCTAACTAATCTCTTTCTTTCTAACTAATCTATCTTTCTTTCTCACTAATCTTTTTTCTTTCTTTCTTTCTAACTAATCTATCTCACTAATCTATCTTTCTTCCTTTCTTTCTTACTAATCTATCTTTCTTTCCTTTTTTCTTTCTAACTAATCTATCTTTCTTTCTTTCTTACTAATCTTTTTTTCTTTCTTTCTAACTAATCCATCTTTCTTTCTCTCTAACTAATCTATCTTTCTTTCTCACTAATCTTTTTTCTTTCTTTCTTTCTAACTAATCTATCTATCTCACTAATCTATCTTTCTTCCTTTCTTTCTTACTAATCTATCTTTCTTTCCTTTTTTCTTTCTAACTAAACTATCTTTCTTTCTTTCTTTCTAACTAATCTTTTTTCTTTCTTTCTAACTAATCCATCTTTCTTTCTTTCTAACTAATCTATCTTTCTTTCTTTCTAACTTATCTATATTTCTTTCTTTCTTTCTCTTTCTTTCTTTCTTTCTTTCTTTCTTTCTTTCTTTCTAACTAATCTATCTTTCTTTCTTACTAATCTTTTTTTCTTTCTTTCTTTCTAACTAATCTATCTTTCTAACTAATCTTTCTTTCTTTATTTTTAATTAACTTTCTTTCTTTCTTTCTAACTAATCTATCTATCTTTCTATCTTTCTTTCTACCTAATCTATCTTTCTTTTTAATTAACTTTCTTTCTTTCTTTCTTTCTTTCTTTCTTTCTTTCTTTCTTTCTTTCTTTCTAACTAATTTATCTTTCTTTCTTTCTAACTAATCTATCTTTCTTTTTCTTACTAACTAATCTTTCTTTCTTTCTTTCTAACTAATCTATCTTTCTTTCTCACTAATCTTTTTTTCTTTCTTTCTTTCTTACTAATCTATCTTTCTTTCCTTTTTTCTTTCTAACTAATCTATCTTTCTTTCTTACTAATCTTTTTTTCTTTCTTTTTTCTAACTAATCTGTTTCTTTCTTTCTAACTAATCTTTTTTTCTTTCTTTCTAACTAATCTATCTTTCTTTCTTTCTTTCTTTCTTACTAATCTTTTTTTCTTTCTTTCTTTCTAACTAATCTATCTTTCTAACTAATCTTTCTTTCTTTCTTTTTAATTAACTTTCTTTCTAACTAATCTATCTATCTTTCTATCTTTCTTTCTACCTAATCTATCTTTCTTTTTAATTAACTTTCTTTCTTTCTTTCTTTCTTTCTAACTAATTTATCTTTCTTTCTTTCTAACTAATCTATCTTTCTTTTTCTTACTAACTAATCTTTCTTTCTTTCTTTCTTTCTAACTAATCTATCTTTCTTTCTCACTAATCTTTTTTTCTTTCTTTCTTTCTTACTAATCTATCTTTCTTTCCTTTTTTCAGTCTAACTAATCTATCTTTCTTTCTTACTAATCTTTTTTTCTTTCTTTTTTCTAACTAATCTATGTTTCTTTCTTTCTAACTAATCTTTTTTTCTTTCTTTCTAACTAATCTATCTTTCTTTCTTTCTTTCTTTCTTACTAATCTTTTTTTCTTTCTTTCTTTCTAACTAATCTATCTTTCTAACTGATCTTTCTTTCTTTCTTTCTTACTAATCTTTTTTTCTTTCTTTCTTTCTAACTAATCTATCTTTCTAACTGATCTTTCTTTCTTTCTTTTTAATTAACTTTCTTTCTTTCTAACTAATCTATCTTTCTTTCTTTCTAACTAATCTATCTTTCTTTTTCTTTCTAACTAATCTCTTTCTTTCTTTCTTTCTAACTAATCTATCTTTCTTTCTTTCTTTCTAACTAATCTTTTTTCTTTCTTTCTAACTAATCCATCTTTCTTTCTTTCTAACTAATCTATCTTTCTTTCTTTCTAACTTATCTATATTTCTTTCTTTCTTTCTCTTTCTTTCTTTCTTTCTTTCTTTCTAACTAATCTATCTTTCTTTCTTACTAATCTTTTTTTCTTTCTTTCTTTCTAACTAATCTATCTTTCTAACTAATCTTTCTTTCTTTCTCTTTAATTAACTTTCTTTCTTTCTTTCTAACTAATCTATCTATCTTTCTATCTTTCTTTCTACCTAATCTATCTTTCTTTCTTTCTTTTTAATTAACTTTCTTTCTTTCTTTCTTTCTTTCTTTCTAACTAATCTATCTTTCTTTCTTTCTTTCTAAATAAAAACTATCTTTCTTTTTCTTTCTAACTAATCTATCTATCTTTCTCTTTCTTTCTACCTAATCTATCTTTCTTTCTTTCTTTTTAATTAACTTTCTTTCTTTCTTTCTTTCTTTCTTTCTAACTAATCTATCTTTCTTTCTCACTAATCTCTTTTTCTTTCTTTCTTTCTAACTAATCTATCTATCTTTCTATCTTTCTTACTAATCAATCTTTCTTTCTTTCTTACTAATTTATCTTTCTTTCTTTCTTTCTTACTAATCTATCTTTTTTTCCTTTTTTCTTTCTAACTAATCTTTCTTTCTTTCTTTCTTTCTTTCTAACTAATCTATCTTTCTTTCTTTCTTTCTTTCTCACTAATCTTTTTTTCTTTCTTTCTAACTAATCTATCTATCTTTCTATCTTTCTTACTAATCAATCTTTCTTTCTTTCTTACTAATTTATCTTTCTTTCTTTCTTTCTTACTAATCTTTTTTTCTTTCTTTCTTTCTAACTAATCTATCTTTCTTTCTTTCTAACTTATCTATATTTCTTTCTTTCTTACTAATCTATCTTTCTTTCTAACTAATCTCTTTCTTTCTTTCTTTCTAACTAATCTTTTTTTCTTTCTTTCTTTCTAACTAATCTTTTTTTCTTTCTTTCTTTCTAACTTATCTATATTTCTTTCTTTCTTTCTTTCTTACTAATCTATCTTTCTTTCTAACTAATCTATCTTTCTTTCTTTCTTTCTTTCTAACTAATCTATCTTTCTTTCTTTCTAACTAATCTATCTTTCTTTCTTTCTTACTAATCTTTTTTTCTTTCTTTCTAACTAATCCATCTTTCTTTCTCTCTAACTAATCTATCTTTCTTTCTCACTAATCTTTTTTCTTTCTTTCTTTCTAACTAATCTATCTATCTCACTAATCTATCTTTCTTCCTTTCTTTCTTACTAATCTATCTTTCTTTCCTTTTTTCTTTCTAACTAAACTATCTTTCTTTCTTTCTTTCTAACTAATCTTTTTTCTTTCTTTCTAACTAATCCATCTTTCTTTCTTTCTAACTAATCTATCTTTCTTTCTTTCTAACTTATCTATATTTCTTTCTTTCTTTCTCTTTCTTTCTTTCTTTCTTTCTTTCTTTCTTTCTTTCTTTCTAACTAATCTATCTTTCTTTCTTACTAATCTTTTTTTCTTTCTTTCTTTCTAACTAATCTATCTTTCTAACTAATCTTTCTTTCTTTATTTTTAATTAACTTTCTTTCTTTCTTTCTAACTAATCTATCTATCTTTCTATCTTTCTTTCTACCTAATCTATCTTTCTTTTTAATTAACTTTCTTTCTTTCTTTCTTTCTTTCTTTCTTTCTTTCTTTCTTTCTTTCTTTCTAACTAATTTATCTTTCTTTCTTTCTAACTAATCTATCTTTCTTTTTCTTACTAACTAATCTTTCTTTCTTTCTTTCTAACTAATCTATCTTTCTTTCTCACTAATCTTTTTTTCTTTCTTTCTTTCTTACTAATCTATCTTTCTTTCCTTTTTTCTTTCTAACTAATCTATCTTTCTTTCTTACTAATCTTTTTTTCTTTCTTTTTTCTAACTAATCTGTTTCTTTCTTTCTAACTAATCTTTTTTTCTTTCTTTCTAACTAATCTATCTTTCTTTCTTTCTTTCTTTCTTACTAATCTTTTTTTCTTTCTTTCTTTCTAACTAATCTATCTTTCTAACTAATCTTTCTTTCTTTCTTTTTAATTAACTTTCTTTCTAACTAATCTATCTATCTTTCTATCTTTCTTTCTACCTAATCTATCTTTCTTTTTAATTAACTTTCTTTCTTTCTTTCTTTCTTTCTTTCTAACTAATTTATCTTTCTTTCTTTCTAACTAATCTATCTTTCTTTTTCTTACTAACTAATCTTTCTTTCTTTCTTTCTAACTAATCTATCTTTCTTTCTCACTAATCTTTTTTTCTTTCTTTCTTTCTTACTAATCTATCTTTCTTTCCTTTTTTCAGTCTAACTAATCTATCTTTCTTTCTTACTAATCTTTTTTTCTTTCTTTTTTCTAACTAATCTATGTTTCTTTCTTTCTAACTAATCTTTTTTTCTTTCTTTCTAACTAATCTATCTTTCTTTCTTTCTTTCTTTCTTACTAATCTTTTTTTCTTTCTTTCTTTCTAACTAATCTATCTTTCTAACTGATCTTTCTTTCTTTCTTTTTAATTAACTTTCTTTCTTTCTAACTAATCTATCTTTCTTTCTTTCTAACTAATCTATCTTTCTTTTTCTTTCTAACTAATCTCTTTCTTTCTTTCTTTCTAACTAATCTATCTTTCTTTCTTTCTTTCTAACTAATCTTTTTTCTTTCTTTCTAACTAATCCATCTTTCTTTCTTTCTAACTAATCTATCTTTCTTTCTTTCTAACTTATCTATATTTCTTTCTTTCTTTCTCTTTCTTTCTTTCTTTCTTTCTTTCTAACTAATCTATCTTTCTTTCTTACTAATCTTTTTTTCTTTCTTTCTTTCTAACTAATCTATCTTTCTAACTAATCTTTCTTTCTTTCTCTTTAATTAACTTTCTTTCTTTCTTTCTAACTAATCTATCTATCTTTCTATCTTTCTTTCTACCTAATCTATCTTTCTTTCTTTCTTTTTAATTAACTTTCTTTCTTTCTTTCTTTCTTTCTTTCTAACTAATCTATCTTTCTTTCTTTCTTTCTAAATAAAAACTATCTTTCTTTTTCTTTCTAACTAATCTATCTATCTTTCTCTTTCTTTCTACCTAATCTATCTTTCTTTCTTTCTTTTTAATTAACTTTCTTTCTTTCTTTCTTTCTTTCTTTCTAACTAATCTATCTTTCTTTCTCACTAATCTCTTTTTCTTTCTTTCTTTCTAACTAATCTATCTATCTTTCTATCTTTCTTACTAATCAATCTTTCTTTCTTTCTTACTAATTTATCTTTCTTTCTTTCTTTCTTACTAATCTATCTTTTTTTCCTTTTTTCTTTCTAACTAATCTTTCTTTCTTTCTTTCTTTCTTTCTAACTAATCTATCTTTCTTTCTTTCTTTCTTTCTCACTAATCTTTTTTTCTTTCTTTCTAACTAATCTATCTATCTTTCTATCTTTCTTACTAATCAATCTTTCTTTCTTTCTTACTAATTTATCTTTCTTTCTTTCTTTCTTACTAATCTTTTTTTCTTTCTTTCTTTCTAACTAATCTATCTTTCTTTCTTTCTAACTTATCTATATTTCTTTCTTTCTTACTAATCTATCTTTCTTTCTAACTAATCTCTTTCTTTCTTTCTTTCTAACTAATCTTTTTTTCTTTCTTTCTTTCTAACTAATCTTTTTTTCTTTCTTTCTTTCTAACTTATCTATATTTCTTTCTTTCTTTCTTTCTTACTAATCTATCTTTCTTTCTAACTAATCTATCTTTCTTTCTTTCTTTCTTTCTAACTAATCTATCTTTCTTTCTTTCTAACTAATCTATCTTTCTTTCTTTCTTACTAAACTATAAACTAATTAAACTTTAAACTTCTTTAAACTTCTTCAAACTTATTGGTCCAAACTTTCACAAGCCAACTTAAAGTTTGTCTCGACGAACTTTTTCTAGTTATTATTCTTCTTCTTCTTCTTCTTCTTATTTTTCTTACCCAAAAAATTCTGACTCTAACTCGTCCTAGAGCTTTAACTCTACAAACTCCAAACTCGGGTCAGACCTTCAGACTGTTCTGACTCGGTGTGCTATATCTTTTCAAACTGATTTGACTTTCAGATTTCTTAAAAATTAATATTAAAAATCATAAAAATCCCATTGACTTTCATTGCAACAGTTCAAATTGAGCCAAGACTACGGTGGCCCAGCAGTGGACACCAAATAAACTCAAATCTAAACTCCCTGAAGCCCTAGATTCAATTAAACTACCATTCTATATGTACTAATGAACTTTATCTATCTATCTATCTATCTATCTATCTATCTATCTATCTATCTATCTATCTATCTATCTATCTATCTTTCTAACTTATCTTTCTTTCTTTCTAACTAATCTTTCTTTCTTTCTACCTAATCTTTCTTTATTTCTTTCTTTCTTACTAATCTATCTTTCTTTCAAACTAATCTTTCTTTCTTTCAAACTAATCTTTCTTTCTTTCTAACTAATATTTCTTTCTTGCTAACTGATCTATCTTTCTTTCTTTCTAACTAATCTTTCTTTCTTTCTAACTATTCTATCTTTCTTCTTTCTAACTAATCTATCTTTCTTTCTAACTAATCTACCTTACTTTCTTTCTAACTAATCTATCTTTCTTTCTAACTAATCTATCTATCTTTCTTTCTTTCTAACTACTCTATCTTTCTTTCATTCTAACTTTTCTTTCTTTCTAACTAATCTATCTATCTTTCTAACTAATCTCTTTCTTTCTAACCAATCTTTCATTATTTCTTTCTTACTTTCTTTTATTCTTTCTTTCTAACTAATCTATCTTTTTTCTTTCTAACTAATCTTTCTTTCTTTCTAACTAATCTATCTATCTTTCTTTCTTTCTAACTAATCTATCTATCTTTCTTTCATTCTAACTAATCTTTTCTTTCTTTCTAACTAATCTCTATCTTTCAAACTAATCTATCTTTCTTTCTAACCAATTTTTCTTTCTTTCTTTCTTTCTTTTTTTCTTTCTAACTAATCTATCTATCTTTCTTTCTAACTAATCTTTCTTTCTTTCTAACTAATCTTTCTTTCTTTCTAACTAATCTATCTTTCTTTCTTTCTAAATAATCTATCTTTCTTTCTAACTAATCTATCTATCTATCTTTCTTTCTAACTAATCTATCTATCTTTCTTTCTAACTACTTTATCTTTATTTCTAACTAATCTATCGTTCTTTATTCCTTTCTTTCTTTCTTACTAATCTATCTTTCTTTCTTTCTAACCAATCTATCATTCTTTCTTTCTTTCTAACTAATCTTTCTTTCTTTCTAACTAATCTATCTATCTTTCTTTCTAACTAATCTATCTTTCTTTCTTTCTAACTAATCTATCTTTTTTTTCTAACTAATCTATCTATCTTTCTTTCTAACTAATATATCTTTCTTTCTTTCTAACTAATCTATCTTTCTTTCTTTCTAACTAATCTATCTATCTATCTATCTATCTATCTATCTATCTATCTATCTATCTATCTATCTTTCTTTCTAACTAATCTATCTCTTTCTTTCTAACTAACTAGTCTTTCTAACTAATCTATCTTTCTTTCTTTCTTTCTTTCTAACTAATCTATGTTTCTTTCTTTCTAACTAATCCATCTTTCTTTATATCTTTCTTACTAACTAATCTATCTTTCTTTCTAACCAATCTTTCTTTCTTTCTTTCTTTCTTTTTTCATTCTTTCTAACTAATCTATCTTTCTTTCTTTCTTTCTAACTAATCTATCTTTCTTTCTAACTAATCTATCTATCTTTCTTTCTAACTAATCTATCTTTCTTTCTTTCTAACTAATCTATCTATCTATCTATCTTTCTAACTAATCTATCTTTCTAACTAATCTATCTTTCTTTCTAACTAATCTATCTATCTTTCTTTTTAACTATTCTATCTTTCTTTCTTTCTAACTAATCTATCTATCTATCTATCTTTCTAACTAATCTATCTTTCTTTCTAACTAATCTATCTTTCTTTCTTTCTAACTAACTAATCTTTCTTTCTTTCTAACTAATCTATCTTTCTTTCTTTCTTTCTTTCTTTCTAACTAATCTATGTTTCTTTCTTTCTAACTAATCTATCTTTCTTTCTATCTTTCTAACTAATCTATCTTTCTTTGTAACCAATCTTTCTTTCTTTCTTTCTTACTTTCTTTCTTTCTAACTAATCTATCTTTTTTCTTTCTAACTAATCTATCTATCTTTCTTTCTAACTAATCTTTCTTTCTTTCTAACCAATCTATCTTTCTTTCTTTCTAACTAATCTTTCTTTCTTTCTTTCTAACTTATCTATCTATCTTTCTAACTAATCTATCTTTCTTTCTTTCTAACTAATCTATCTTTCTTTCTAACTAATCTATCTTACTTTCTAACTAATTTATATTTCTTTCTTTCTAACTAATCTATCTTTCTTTTTTTCTAACTAATCTATCTTTCTAGCTAATCTATCTTTCTTTCTATCAAATCCATCTTTCTTTGTTTTTTAAATAATCTATCTTTCTTTATTTCTAACTAAGTTATCTTTCTTTCTAACTAATCTATCTTTCTTTCTAACTAATCTATCTTTCTAACTAATCTATCTTTCTTTCTAACAAATCTCTTTCTTTGTTTTTTAACTAATCTATCTTTCTTTCTAACTAATTTATCTTTCTTTCTAACTAATCTATCTTTCTTTCTAACTAATCTATCTTTCTTTCTTTCTAATCTATATTTCTTTCTTTCTAACTAATCTATCTTACTTTTCTTTCTTTCTAACTAATCTATCTATCTTTCTAACTAATCTCTAATCTGGCTTTCCAGGCTCTGACATCTATGCTTGGAGGATACCGACTCTACTCACCGGGGGAGATCCATGGCCCCGATACCGCTCGCTTCATCCTCGTCGTCGTGGCATTTCGGCTCATCTGCTTCGACCACTACAAAGAGCGTCGCGACAGATAGAAGACCCTGTGCAGCTAAGGATGGCCTTGATTAACGCGAGGTCGGTGGTAAATAAGACTTATATTATCAGAGAGTTTTTTACTGCACGATCGCTAGATTTTTTATTCATCACTGAAACTTGGCTCTCAAATGGTGACTTAACTCCATTTTCGGAACTGCTACCGCCTAAATGTAAATACCGAAACTCACCCCGCTCTGGAAAGAGGGGGGGTGGCTTGGCTACAATTTTTAAAGACTGTTTTAAATGTCGGACTATACAAAGAACTCCCTATAACAGTTTTGAACTTCAGCTGCTTATGTTGGACTCAAACTCTCCTATTCTTATTGCTGTGGTTTATAGGCCTCCAAAGCCACACAAAGACTTTCTGAGTGAGTTTGCTGAATTTTTAGGAGGTATTATGCCAAATTTTGAGAGATTTTTAATTATGGGGGATTTTAATATTCATATATGTTGCCAAAAAAACTCATTTGTCAAAGACTTTATAAATTTAACAGAAGTTTTTGACTTGGTGCAGCTGGTCACAAGACCTACACATATAAAGGGACATACCCTTGATCTTATTCTGTCACATGGGATACTGTTGAATGAAATTGAGATCTGCGACCGTAGCTTCTCTGATCACAGTCCCATTACATTCAGCATGCCGTTAGTACTCAACACTATAAATCACTGTAAAATTGACATGAGGGCACGTAGAATCACCGATGCTACAGCTAGTGCTTTTGCTGAAGCTTTTGAGGAGCTTTTTAATTATTCTGAATTTACCTCACCAGAACTGAATCCTGATGAACTATTTGATAAATTTGATTCTACCTGTAGCACTATTTTAGATGAAATAGCACCTCTGAGAATAAAACACCAAAAATCCATCCCTGAGCCCTGGGTTAATAACACTACTCGAACCCTGAGACAAATATGCAGAAGGGCTGAGAGGCAATGGAAAAAAGATAAACTACAGATCTCTTATGAGATGCTTAAAGACTCTCTTTTTAAATATCAAAAAGAATTGAAAGTGGCCAAAGCAAACTATTATTCTACTCTCATAGACAAGAACCATAATAATCCAAGAGTTCTTTTTAATATCATCAACACTGTTACAAATCCAGCTGTGTCCATCTATCCAAATGAGTCAGTGGCCATGTGTGAGCGGTTCTGCAAGTTCTTCATAGATAAGATAGCTGGTATCAGAAATAACTTGCAGCGGACCACTGGGAATCCCGCAGGTCAGTTAAAGTATACCGGAAGATTCAGCAAGTTTACACCTATCACAATGACTTTTTTAAATGACACGGTGAATCAGCTAAAACCTACAGGATCACCATTAGATACTATCCCTGCGCGACTAGTGAAAAAAGTGTTCAATGTAGTGAGTACGACACTCCTACACTTCGTAAATAAATGCCTGGAGCTGGGAGTGGTCCCTGAGCGTTTAAAACATGCATCTGTGCAACCCATACTAAAGAGGCCAAACTTAGACTCATCCATTCTATCAAATTTTAGACCTATTTCACATCTCCCATTCTTATCTAAAATTTTAGATAAAATAGTTCTATGTCAGCTTGAAATGTTTTTGAATGAAAATAAAATTTATGATATATTTCAATCTGGCTTCAAAAAATTTCATTCGACAGAAACGGCACTTGTTAAGGTGCTTAATGACATTTTTCTGGCCACTGACTCTGGAGATTCGGTAGTACTGATACTCCTAGATTTAAGTGCTGCATTTGATACGATAGACCACAATGTCCTGATATCACGGTTAGAACATATAGTGGGCATTAGAGGCCCAGTCCTACAGTGGTTCCAGTCTTACCTTTCTAACAGGAGTTTTTCAGTTAATATTAATAACTATCGATCTGCACCAGTAAAGTTAACATGTGGAATTCCTCAAGGCTCCACACTAGCTCCGATGTTGTTCTCTTTATACATGCTTCCACTGAGTACTATTTTTAGAAAATATGATTTGAAATATCACTGCTATGCAGATGACACTCAAATGTATTTTCCTCTCAACCACGGAATGACGTTAGAAAAGATGGCCAACTGCCTTGGGGATGTGAAAACATGGATGTCGCAAAATTTTTTAAGTTTGAATGAGGACAAGACTGAGGTTATTGTGTTTAAACCTTCCAGTGTACATGATATAACAAATACAAATCTGGGTATCCTGACACCATATGTTAAGCCGCATGTTAAAAATCTGGGAGTGGTACTGGACAGTGCCTTAAAGTTGGATAGACAGGTCAATCAAGTGGTGAAATCAAGCTTTTACCAGCTTCGAACACTGGCAAAAATAAAGTCTATGCTCTCAGTGTCGAACTTAGAAAAAGTGATACATGCTTTTATCTCTACCAGGCTGGACTATTGTAATTCAATCTATATGGGGATCAGTGAGTCATCCATTAACCGCCTGCAAATAGTCCAGAATGCCGCTGCAAGAGTTCTAACAGGAACTCGAAAACGAGAACACATAACTCCTGTCCTCAAGTCTTTGCACTGGTTACCAGTGCGCTATAGAATTACTTTTAAGGTTTTATTATTAGTATATAAGTCGTTAAACGGGATGGCTCCATCATACCTAACGGACCTATTGACTGTTCATCAACCACCTAGAGCTCTTAGGTCTGCGAACCTAGGCCTTCTGGCGGCTCCGAGAACAAAACTCAAGACTAGAGGGGACAGAGCTTTCTCTAGTGCCGCTCCTAGACTCTGGAACAGCCTCTCCCCAGAAATCAGAGCTGCACCAACCCTGCTTATTTTTAAAGCGAGATTAAAGACATTTTTATTTGACCTGTCGTATGCAAACTAAATGTTGAAGCAAACCTGTGGTTGTTTCATTGTATTTTACTTGCTCTGTGTACAGCACCTTGGTCAACGGAAGTTGTGTTTATGTGTGCTTTATAAATAAATTGAAATTGAAATTACTTTCTTTCTTTCTTTTTAATTAACTTTCTTTCTTTCTTTCTAACTAATCTATCTTTCTTTCTTTCTAACTGATCTATCTTTCTTTTTCTTTCTAACTAATCTATCTTTCTTTCTTTCTAACTAATCTTTCTTTCTTTCTTACTAATCTATCTTTCTTTCTTTCTTTCTAACTAATCTATCTTTCTTTCTTACTAATATTTTTTTCTTTCTTTCTTTCTAACTAATCTATCTTTCTAACTAATCTTTCTTTCTTTCTTTCTTTTTAATTTACTTTCTTTCTTTCTTTCTTTCTAACCAATCTATCTTTCTTTCTTTCTAACTAATCTATCTTTCTTTTTCTTTGTAACTAATCTATCTTTCTTTCTTTCTAACTAATCTTTCTTTCTTTCTTACTAATCTTTTTTTCTTTCTTTCTTTCTAACTAATCTATCTATCTTTCTTTCTTTCTTTCTTTTTAATTAACTTTATTTATTTCTTTCTTTCTAACTAATCTATCTTTCTTTCTAACTAATCTATCTTTCTTTTTCTTTCTAACTAATCTATCTTTCTTTCTTTCTTTCTAACTAATCTATCTTTCTCACTAATCTATCTTTCTTTCTTTCTTTCTTACTAATATATCTTTCTTTCCTTTTTTCTTTCTAACTAATCTATCTTTCTTTCTTTCTTACTAATCTTTTTTTCTTTCTTTTTTTCTAACTAATCTATCTATCTTTCATTCTTTCTTTCTAACTAATCTTTTTTTTCTTTCTTTCTAACTAATCTATCTTTCTTTCTTTCTAACTTATCTATATTTCTTTCTTTCTTTCTTTCTTTCTTTCTAACTAACTAATCTATCTTTCTTTCTTACTAATCTTTTTTTCTTTCTTTCTTTCTTTCTAACTAATCTATCCTTCTAACTAATCTTTCTTTCTTTCTTTTTAATTAACTTTTTTTCTTTCTTTCTTTCTAACTAATCTATCTATCTTTCTTTCTACCTAATCTATATTTCTTTTTTTCTTTTTAATTATCTTTCTTTCTTTCTTTCTAACTAATCTATCTTTCTTTCTTTCTAACTAATCTATCTTTCTTTCTTTCTAACTAATCTATCTTTCTTTTTCTTTCTAACTAATCTCTTTCTTTCTAACTAATCTATCTTTCTTTCTCACTAATCTTTTTTCTTTCTTTCTTTCTAACTAATCTATCTATCTCACTAATCTATCTTTCTTCCTTTCTTTCTTACTAATCTATCTTTCTTTCCTTTTTTCTTTCTAACTAATCTATCTTTCTTTCTTTCTTACTAATCTTTTTTTCTTTCT